>JACEIK010004341.1:5599-28992 GCA_018107945.1 Datura stramonium
CCTACAATTTACATGAGAATGTACACACATTGTTGGATAAACAAGGCAAAAGCGATGCATTTGAGTATCAATTTGGCATATAAATATGCCCCTGATCATTACCCAGTGACACAAACACAAACCCCCGTCAGGTCAATGTCATCAGTCTGAGGAGTGGCAGGCAGTTGGCTGATGCACCATCGAAAGAAAAGAGAAATGAGGTGCAGCCGGAGCTGGTCAAAAAGGGACCATCCACTGAAAAGGGAGATAATCAGAGTGTTGTGCAACATAATGCACAATCATCATTGTAGCCAGCACAGAGACCACCACTACCTTTCCCGCAAAGACTCAAGAAGAGCAAGGAGGAGGAATGCTTTAAAAAGTTCTTTAATATTTTCAAAGAACTACATAAATTTACCTTTGCTTGATGTTTTGCAGGGAATGCCCAACTACGCTAAGTACTTGAAAGATATGGTGGCCAATAAAGTCAGATTGGTGGATGTTCAAACTGTGGCACTGACTGAGGAGTGCAGCCACAGGGTAATGAGCAAGATACCAAAAAATCTCAAAGACCCAGGGAGTTTTACCCTCCCCATACAAATTGGTAAAACTGAAGTGATAAGAGCTCTATGTGATTTAGGAGCAACAGTTAATCTAATGCCCCTATCTTTGTTTAACACCTTGGGGTTGGGTCAGCCGAGGCCAACATGAATGATGCTGCAGCTGGCAGACAAGTCTCAAGTGGAAGCAGATGGAATAATCAAGGACCTTCTCATCAGAGTGGGTAAGTTCATTATACGCGCTAATTTCATCATACTTGATTTTAAAGTTGATGACAAGGTACCCCTAATCTTGGGACGGCCATTCTTGGCCACTGGAGGAGCAATTATAAATGTAAAAGCAGGGACCCTGAAAATGAGGGTCGATGATGAAGAAGAGTTCTTTCGAGTTTACCAAGAGATCAACCCACGCACCCACATTAGAGACCTTTGTAAGGTCAGTGTGTTGTCAAAGGCTAAGTTTGGGGTGGCAGATTCTATAGGTCCACGGCCGCAGGAGATGATCACATTTCAGCCTGAGTATGATGGAGGGCTTCAGTTAGAGAAGGAATTGGAAGAAGAGAGGGACAGAATGGAGGTTGTTCCCTTGAAAAACAAAAAGAGAAGAAGATGGTTCTCAAAATGGAACACTGGTTTAAGGATTTCTTGAGAATGATAGTCCACGTCATGCCACGTCGTAAAATCAAGCGCTTTTTGGCAGGCAACCCAAGGGTACCACAGGTACAATTTAATTTTCATTTTGTTTTGTTTTATGTATTTTCACTTTGTTGTTGTTTTTAGTGGTGAATTAAGCACGGATTGAGGGGAAGTCTGAGTACCCTTGGAAGAAGAAGCTAAGGAGCATGAAAGAGGAAAAGTGTGGGGTCGATAACCCACTTGTACAAAAATGAATAAAAATATGTTGTTAGCTAGGCCTAGAGGCCTCAGGGAGTATTTCTCACCCTTTTTGTATTTTAATTTGATGCTTTGGGGACATAGTGAGGAAATTTCAAAATTTTTTGCTTAATGATCTTAGGTGAAATTAATTCTTTGTATGGTATTAATTGATTAAAAAAATTTTGAGTTGAGCATGATTCACTCACTCATTGGTTTTTTTCGGATCTTTTCTGATGGGGGGCACGTTGAACCGAGAAATAAAAATTTTTCTTTGTCTGTACATAGCTGTTTTAGTCATAGTTAGGGAATTTTCCCGATGATGGATGGATGAAGACTGTCTTGAGGGAAAATTAGTCAATAGGTCCTTAGTTTTGAACCCTTAGCTGATTGATGGCTTGATGTTCTTGCTATATGCTATATATGATTGTGAGATGCAAGTGTTGTTAATTTTACAGCATGTGAGCAGTTGTATAACTCAGTTTGAGACACCTAGGCTCTTGGATGTGACTCGTTGTGCTTAAAGATGAATTTTGCATTCTTGTAATTAGCAGAGTAAGAGTCTGCTGAATTTGTCTAGAATTGAGCATGTGTTGTGAGTGTAAGGATTTTGAATATTTCATGTTATTGTGTAGTGCTTAGAACTTGCCTAGTGTGTATACAAAGAGAAATGAAGGATGTCGGTTGTAGGAGATGATTTAGGCATTTCTTTTAAATGAGCCTAATTTTTATCCCTCAATTTACCTACCTTGAATGTCTGGCCCTAGTTAACCCCATTGAGCCTTTAGCCTATTCTTTGCTAGCCACAAAATGAGCTTAATCCTTTCTGTTCATTAGCCTGGAATTTGATCCAAAACTCCTAAGAGCTTATGTGAAAATAGAAAAGAAGTTAAGGAGTGAGAATTGGAATAAGAAGGAAAATAGTAGTTGTGGGAGTTGAAGAGAAGACTAGAGGTGCACTTTTTTTTAAAATGAATAAGAGTTAGTAAGGAATAAAAGAAGAAAAGAGAGAAAAAGAAAATTAATGAAAATTGCTCAAGTACTCCTTACTAACAGCTTAAGTGTGCCTAATGAGAGGGGGAAACAAAGGAGGAAAATGGGAGTTGAAACGTATAAAGGTGAAGTAAGAGGATGGAAATTCCTAAGGAAAGTGTGATATATTAAAAGCGCTTAGGGAAGATAGTCACTATTACTAGCCATAATACCACCTACCCGCCCTTAGCTTACATTACAACCCATTAAGTCTTACTTGATCTTACTTCTAACCATTCTTAAATTAGTGGAGTAAAACACCAAAGGCAAGCTTATGGGTCAATACACATGGCATGTGAATTATTTGTGAGAGTGAGCTTATATCTTATGCCTAGACCCATACATGTTCTAAATTTGACGAATCGTGAGTGAGAAATGGGTAACTCTCTTGTTGTGAAGGCACATGTTTGAGGAAGGATAAAATTCATCTCGGATTTCTTGATCGGTTAATTTGCATGAGTTTGTTGAGATTGAGAGTTGATTCCTGAGGATGGGAAGTCTTTACATAGTTATATCTAATTTTAATGATTAAATATTGCATGCTCTATTTTTAACTTGCCATCTAAAACAATAGTTCTAGCCTTAGCTTGAATCATTTTGCTTCAATTAACTATGTGTGAGTCTTCATGTGCATGAGATGTAATAGAGTTGTTTGAGGACGAACAAGGATTTAAGTGTGGGGTAGTGATCTTGGGCATAATTACGCGCCCAAGTGTTATTTTATAACTTAATTAAGTCTTGTTTGTCAATTAAATTAATTATATACTCATGTGATTTTGAATATTTTTGGGTATGCACTAACCAACATGATTAGTCCTTCTTTTGTAGGTGTAAAATTCATATGAGGGACTAAACAATGAAGGTTGAAGCAAAGGAATGAAGTTCGGCTTGGATGGAAAATTAAGGAAACATGGTAGGCCAAAGGGAAGGTTGGTTGCGCTAGGCAGCATGCCACGCTCTGCGTGTGACGCGCCCAACACCATGCCACTCCAAGGATGCGCGCTCGAGGAGTGTCAATCCAGTGTGCCTGCGTGTTGGTCCTGTGCCACGACAGGCACTGCTGTGCGCCAACTGTCGTGACATGCAGGCCATCGCGTGCGAGGAGGGTCGTGCCATGTTGAGCGCCGCACACAGCCTGCGCCAAAGACATGCGACAACCAAGAAAACCAATAGCCATCCATGATAGGTCCGTGTCACGCTGCTTGAGTTGTGCGATGGGCAGGGTGCCATGGAGCAGTTTCTTGGCCGGCCAAATTTTGCCAATTCCTGCTTACTAATAAATTAAAACCTTAGCTTCTAAAATCATTTGTCACGAAATATTTTTGGGAACCCATAAAGGAGCGAAGGGAGAACAAAAGAACTCTACCTAGGGTTCCTTATTTTTCATTTTCTTTTAATTATTCTTGTAAGTACTCTACTTGAATCATGTTTTTGAGTATTTGTACGAACATGAGTGGCAAAAACCCTTCCTCTAGGGTTGAGGCTATGTAATATGATTGTAATTGCATGAATTCTTCTTTGGTTTGAGTTTTAATTGTTTTTTTGTCTTACATTCTTTATTATTATAGTTTTTGTGCTTCATCACAATGAAAACAAACGTGTTAATCTTAGGTAAAATCCTGAAACAGTAACCCTAGGCTAGAACATGAGAATGCAGGGAGCAAGTTCTTACCTTTATGATAGAATTCGCGATTAGGATAGAAATTATACCTAATTTGCCTTGCTTGGTTACTAAAACGGGATGAGCTAGACACCGACTTTGAATTATTGCAACACCACTCGTAGAAGCAGTTGTGAAACTAAGTTCGGTTAAATGATTAGAGGTACGAAAGTCCTTAATCAAGGGTGGAAACTCCATAAACCACATCCATGTATTTAAATTGCTCACGAATTAGGACGTCACATCCCCGCTCAACGATGTAGGTGTGAGACTAGTTTCTCGTGTTTAGAGGCTCGAAAGACCATGAACATAGCATTTTAATTATGTGATACAACAACTGAAGTTTTTATACTCGACCCCTTGAGAATTGTAGCATTGCATGATTATTAGGCCTTAACTCTAGTTGCTTCTTATGTTGTTTCTCAAGTATTTTGTGATCACCCCTAGACTTAATTAGAATTTCCCAAAAACTTCTATAATCAACACTTGTGAAGGTTAATTTTACACTTGAACTTGATAATTCGCTGCATTGGTCCAGTCCCTATGGGTTCGACATCCAGCTCTTAAAAAGGGTCATTGTATTACTTGTACGACCACATATGCTTGCGAGTGCGTTGGAGCGCAAAGAGAGTGTTCCATTGAAGATCAAGGCTAGAATCCTCCAAATCTCTTGGGTTTTTAAAGTCAAGTTAAGAATCAGTTTACCCAGATTTGTAGGGCCATGAATTAGAGTTTTCTTTCATTATAATGCCCAGATTTCTCCTCAAGTTCATGAATTCTAGCGTAGATTCAAGTGTATGATCCTATGGGGTTTTATCGCAATTTCGTTATAATTTATCTATGGGTCAATTTCCTTCATATTTCAAATCATATTTTAAGGTCTATGGGCAGATTTTATACCTATTTTGGTTATTAATTCATGAATTCAAATTTTAGAAAAATTATGCCTAATTATGCAAGTTTTCATGAGAAGTCAAGTTTATGATTCTATTATGATTTTGATTTTCCTAAGCCCTAATTTATGATTTATGATTTATGATATAATTTCCTACAAGTCCTCTTCATGAATTTATGAATTTCAAGTATGGTAATGTTCTCAAGAATGTATTTTCTTCATGATATATGAGTTTATGACTTTGGCTGACTCACGGGCCTTTATTTCGTGGCTAATCATGTATTTCAAGTATGATCAAGTAAGTTATGATTTAACTAACCATGAATTTCATGTATGATTTCACGATAATTATATGAGACCTCATGTGCATGTTTTTTTTGGGAGCAGTGTCTAGCACCGAGTAGGCCCGGCGTTTAGGTAAACTCCATGGTCTCAAAACTACATGCCACCATAGGTATATACTCATGGACTCTAGGTGGGTCCCTATTAGTGGTATCACGCCATTTACGCCCCTTTCCTGGCAAGCCTAGGATGGTTCTACCCACTTGAGTGAGATAGTTGGAGCATCATGTAAGCTCTACCATGATGGTGTCAGTTAAGACGAGTCCTCCTATTATTCCTCATGATTTATGCATTATCATGTTTATGAAACGTTGAGTTATGTTTCAAAGTTTCTCTTATGATTATAATTATGACAAGATTATGAATAGTCTTTAAAACCTTGAGCCCTCATGTTTATGTTATGATTATCACTTCATGTTTGAAATTTCCTACTCTTATGAACTCTTATATATTTTATTACTCCATTTTACTTACCTTGCATACCAGTACATTCAAAGTACTGACTGCATACTCTATGTTGTATCATTTCTTGATACAAGTTCAAGAGATCAGACTCAACTGCACCATTAATCCTGCTTTCATATCAATCATGTTAGCTAGTGTTGGTGAGTCCTCATCTTCTAAGGACATTCGGTTTAATTGTTGTTTTGTTATTTCAGTTACAGAATTTTGTTGAGCTAGTTGGGGATGTCGTCTCATCAGCTCATTAGTTAGGTTAGACGCTTTTCAAATAGTATGTAGAATCTCAGCTTGTCAGTGTTGACTCAGTTTATGATTATTATATGTGTAGTTCCTCTTATTCATGTTCAGTTTATGAGTTTCTATTAATTTATGCTCTTTAGCTGTTATATTCATGTCATGGGTCGACTTGGAGCCATTCATGATTCTAGGTCTCATGTCTCGATCTGGGGTCCATGCTCAAGTCATGACAAACTTGGTATCGGAGCAAAGGTTCAGTGTGTCCTAGGGTGTCTGAAAGCTGCGTTATGTAGATTAATTTCCATGGGTGTGAAGCGTGTCACACTTATGGGGAAGAGGATACAAGAAGTTTTAGGAAATTTCCCCTTCTTTAATGATCTATATCGTGCGATGAAGTATCTCTCTATCCTTCCAACTCCCGCCTCTAAGCCATATGAATGAAAGAAAGAACGGGAATGGAAATGTCCATGAGCATGCCAATGGGGATGAGCATCAGCAAGCCCCGGAAGCACCAGCAGGTCCTTTGCCCGATCAGGTCTCTTATGAAGAGTTTAGGAAAGCTTTTCAATGTTGGCTTAGGCTTTCACCGCTCAGGTCAACAAGCAGGCGGTAGCCCATTCCCTTATCATGGAAATGCAGCAGTAGCTCGAGTTAGGGATTCCCTCAGGATGAATCCCCCTGAGTTCCTTGGGTCGAGAGTGCATGATAACCCACATGAGTTTCTAGAAGAGATTCAGAAGTTCACCCAGATTATAAGGATGACGGGAGAAGAGAGTGTAGACTTAGCCTCCTATCAGCTGAAGGGGTTGCTTATATTTGGTACCATCAGTGGAGGGATGCTAGAGCAGTAGGTGCAGTTCCCATCAGCTAGGAGTTTATGACAACCTTCTTAGACAGATTCTTTTCTAGGGAGTTGAGGGAGGCAAAGGCGGCGAAGTTTGTTAACTTGAAGCAAAACGATATGACTATCGAAGAGTATGCCTTGGAGTTCACCCAGTTGTCCAAGTATGCTCCAGAGATGGTTGCAGATCAGAGAGTCCATATGAACGGTTCGTGTATAGGCTTTCAGATTCATTGGTCAAGGAGTGCAGGACATCAATGTTGAACAGTGATCTTGATTTCTCCCGATTGGTGATATATGCCCAGCAAATTGAGACGGATCAGATGAGGAAAAGGGAGAGAGAGGCAAAGAGGGTTAGGACAGGAAACTTTGGATTTTCCCAGTAGAGGTCCAATAGTGGACATCATCAGCAGTTCCACCAGAGGTCATCAGCCCTGGCGCCGTCATCAGCTAGTTCCCATCCAGACCCTTGGGGAGATCAGTGGAGTAGGGTATAGGTTCGAGGGGATAGAGGGACACAACGATAGAGTGCACCTTTCTAGTATACGGAAAATATGGTAAGAACCACATAGGAGAGTTCCTAATCGGATCAAATATTTGCTTCGGGTGTGGAAAACCCGAGCACATGTGCAAGGAGTGTCCTTTGGCTAAACAGGGCGATAGCAGAGGTTGTTCACAGACTACCGGTTCAGCGGTACCTCCTACAGCACGTCCTTCTCAACAGGGTGCATCCACTAGTGCAGGTGGAGGTCAACGTCAGAACAAATTGTATGTCCTCTCATCACGTTAGGAGTAAGAGGTCTCTCCAGATGTAGTCACTGGTATGTTGCGAGTATTCCATCTTGATGTGTATGCATTGTTAGATCCAAGACTTTCTCTTATGTGACTCCTTATGTTGTCATTAGTTTTGGAGTTAGTCCCGAAATCCTATAAGAACTCTTCTCAGTCTCAACTTCCGTCGGTGACTCACTTATAGCTCGACGGGTATATAGAAGTTTCCCTGTCACAATCCTCTAGAAAGTCACCTCAGTCGATCTAGTAGAGTTAGACATGACTGATTTTGATGTTATCTTTGATATGGATTGTTTGCATGCATGTTATGCCTAAGTGAATTGTAGAACCCGTACAGTAGATTTTCGATTTCCAGGTGAGCTAGTCCAAGAATGGAAGGGTAGTTCAGTTGTGCCTATAGGTCGCTTTTTTTTCTACCTTACGGCAAGAAAGATGATTTCCAAGGGTTGTGTTTACCATCTAGTTCGGGTTAAGGATGCAACATCTGAAACCCTGACTCTCCAGTCAGTTCCTATAGTGTGTGAGTATCTGAAGGTTTTCCCAAATGATCTACCATAAGTCCCTCCCGAGTGGGTGATTGACTTTAGTATTGACCTTCTTCCCGATATGCATCCTATATCTATTCCTCCATACATAATGGCTTTATCCGAGCTAAAGGAGTTGAAGGATAATTTGAAATATCTTCTAGATAAGGGATTCATCAGACCTAGCAAGTCTCCATAAGGTGCACCAGTTCTCTTTGTTCAAAAGAAGGATGGGTCTCTTCGAATGTGCATTGACTATTGGCAGTTGAACAAGGTCACCATCAATAACAAGTATGCCCTCCCCAAAATTGATGACTTGTTTGACCAACTTTAGGGTGCTAAGTGCTTCTGAAAGATAGACCTCAGATCCGAGTATCATCAGCTAAGAGTTAGGGAGAGTGACATTCCAAAGACAGCTTTCAGGACTCGGTATGGTCACTATGAGTTTGTAGTTATGTCTTTTGGACTAATGAATGCCCCTGCAACTTTTATGAATTTAATACAGGGTGTTCAAGCCATATTTGGACATATTCATGATTGTCTTCATAGACGACATTCTCATATACTTGCTCATTTGAGGATTATGCTACAAACTCTCAAGGATCGCTAGCTATTTTCTAGATACAACAAGTGTGAGTTTTGGTTGGACTCAGTAGCATTTTTGGGCATGTGGTGTCAAGTGAGGATGTGCAGGTGGACTCTCAATATATAGAAGCGATAAAGAATTGGCCTAGACTAGTTAGTCCTTCGAATATCAGAAGTTTCTTGGGTTTAGCTGGCTATTACAGGAGGTTTGTTAAAGGATTTTCATCCATTGCTGCACCATTGACTAAGCTGACCTAGAAGAAAGTCAAATTTCAATGGTCGGATGCCTGTGAAAAGAGATTTTAGGAGTTAAAGACTCGGCTCACTTCAACCCTAGTGCTGACCCTACCAGAGGGTACAGATTGATTCGTTGTGTATTATGATACCTCTAGGGTTGGTCTTGGGTATGTGTTGATGCATCACAGTAAGGTCATTGCGTATGCCTCCAGACAGCTTAAAACTCATGAGAAGAATTACCTGATGCATGACCTAGAGTTAGCATCAATGGTGTTTTCATTGAAGATTTGGAGACACTATTTGTATAGGGTCCATGTGGATGTGTTTACGGACCACAAGAGCCTACAATATGTGTTCACCCTAAAGGATTTGAATTTGCGGCAAAGGAGATAGTTAGAGCTACTCAAGGACTATGACATGAGTGTCCTTTATCATCTAGGCAAGGTCAATGTAGTGGTGGATGCCCTTAGTAGGCTATCATTGGAGAGTGTTTCTCGTGTGGAAGATGGAAGAAAAGAGTTGGTGAAGGATGTGCATCGGCTTTCACGATTAGGGGTTTGCCTTGTTGATTCGACGGATAGTGGTGTCATTGCTCAGAATGGTTCATAATCTTCTTTGGTGACTGAGGTCAAGGCTAGGAAAGATAAGGACCCTATTTTGGTAAAGTTGAAGGAAGCAGTTCAGAATCAGAAGGTAGAGGTCATCTCCCAAGGGGGAGATGGTGTACTTCGATATCAAGGTCGTTTATGTGTTTCAGATGTCGATGATTTTAGAGAGTGGATGTTGCATAAGGCTCATGGTTTGCGGTATTCTATTAATCTAGGTGCCACCAAGATGTACCGTGATCTACAAAAATTCTACTGGTGGAATGGCATGAAGAAGGATATAGCGGAGTTTGTGGCTAAGTATCCGAATTGTCAACAAGTGAAAGTGGGGCATCAAAGACCAAGAGTTGTACCACAAGACATCAGTATCCCCACTTAAAAGTGGGAAGAGATCAATATGGTTTTCATCACAGGGTTACCTCACACACGTCAATAGTATGACTCTATTTTGGTGGTTGCAGACAGGTTGACCAAAGCATCCCATTTTCTACTAGTCAAAACTACCGACTCAGCAAATAATTATGCTAAATTATACATTCGGGAGCTATTTCAGTTGCATGGGGTTCCCTTATCCATCATTTCAGATAGAGGTACTCAATTCACCTCGTAATTTTGGAGATCGTTTTAGAAGGGACTTGGTACTTAGGTCAAGCTTAGCACAGCTTTTCACCCACTGACAGATGGTCAAGCTGAATGGACCATTCAGACTCTCGAGGATATGCTGAGAGAATGTGTGATTGACTTCAAAGGTAGTTGGGATGATCATTTACCTCTTATCAAGTTTGCCGACAACAACAATTACCACTCTAGCATTCAGATGGCTCCGTTTGAGGCTCTTTATGGGCGGAGATGTAGATTGCCTATTGGTTGGTTTGAGGTAGGTGAGACTACATTGACGGGGCCAGATTCAGTTCATGAGGCTATGCAGAAAGTTCAACTTATAAGGGAAAGGCTGAAAACAGCTCAGAGTAGTCAAAAGTCCTATGCTGATGTGAGGAGGAGAGAACTAGAATTTGAAGTTGATGATTGGGTGTTTTTAAAGGTGTCTCCCATGAAGGGAATAATGAGGTTTGGAAAGAAAGGAAAGCTTAGTCCTCGATATATGGGTCCCTAGAGGATTGTGAGGTGTGCTAGCAATGGACCTATGAGTTGGAGCTACCAACAGAGTTGGCTTTGGTACATCTAGTTTTCCATGAATCATTGCTAAAGAAGTACATTGGTGATCCGACTTTGGTTGTCCCGGTGGAGAGCATAGGTGTGAAGGATGACCATAACTATGAGGAGGTACCAGTTGAGATCCTTGATCGTTAGGTTCGGAAGCTGAGGAATAAAGAAGTAGCTTCGATAAAAGTCTTGTAGAGGAATCAGCTTGTTGAAGGAGCTACATGGGAGGCCGAAGTAGATATGACAGCTAGATACCCGCATTTATTCCCTTTTTACTCAGTTCCAGCATGAGGTGTCAGTTTCCTCCTTAGTACTCTATTCAATTTCATGTTTAGTTCATGTATCTCACTTTCCTTTATGCCAGTGCATGTGTGTGTGATTCATGAATTCAGTTTAGTCATGTATATTAATCTGGAGTCAGTCACTCCGTCAGTTTTTAGCTCTAAATGTTTAGTATTTGAGACTTCAATTTCTTTCACCAGTTCTTCAGTATGTTTAGTCTGCATTCGAGGACGAATATAGCGAAGGGGGAGATATTGTTATACCCTAAAAGTTCCTAAGATTTGATAAGGGAATTTGAGATAAGTTCAGCAGAAAAATCCTTTTTTTCCTCGGAATGACTCGTGGTATGAGTCGTGGTGAGGAGTAACGCATTATAGGAGGAGTTGTAGTGAAATTCTGAAGTTGGATGCCTAGACCACGAGTCACACCATGAGTCATTGTGTTTGGGTTGACTCGTGGTCAGGAGTCATGATAAGGGTTGTGGTTTTGAGGTTCTATGTATAGATGGGTTGTTACGAGTGGTGTTATTACCCGTGGTAGCTAACCACTAGTCGTGGTTTATAACCCGTGGAAAAATTCATAGAAGGTAAGAATTAAGGCTCAGTGACAATGAAAGGTGTTACGACCCATGATGACATGTAACGACTCGTAGCAGGGATCCATGATCTGATCTTTAGGAACCAGTCTTACGACCAGTGGTGATGACAGGAGGTGACCACGAGTCATCACTTTATGTTATGACTCTGGGGAGAGTCGTGACGATTGGCAGTGCCTATTTTCCAGAATTTTCATTAAGGGTGTTTTCGTAAATCCTAAGCTCGTAGGTCCTAAACTATGTCGTTTAAGCCCTGAAAGAAGTGTATTAGGGGAGTTAACCTATTCTAATTCATTCAACTCTCATGCATGCAAGTTTAGAGGGTTCCATTGAAGATCAAGCCTAGAATTCTCCAATTCTCCTCCAAATCTCTTGGATTTTCAAAGTCAAGTTAAGAATCAGTTTAACCAAGTATGTAGGGCCATGAATGAGAGTTTCCTTTCACTCTCATACCCAAATTTCTCCTCAAGTTCATGAATTCTAGTGTTGATTCAAGTGTTTGATCCTATGGGGTTTTATTCCAATTTCATGAAATTCTCTATGATTTATCTATGGGTCAATTTCCTTCATATTTCAAACCATATTTTAATATCTATGGGCATACTTTATACCTATTTTTGTTATTGATTCATGAATTCAAATTTTTAAAAATTATTCCCAATTATGCAGTTTTCATGAGAACTCAAGTTTATGATTTTATTATGATTTTTATTCTCTTAAGCGCTAATTTTTTATATGATTTCCTACAAGTACTCTTCATGAATTTATGAATTTTAAGTATGTTGATGTTCTCAAGCATGTATGTTCTTCATGATTTATGAGTTTATGACTTTCGCCGACTCATGGGCCTTTATTAGTGGCTAATCTTGTATTTCAAGTATGATCACGTATATTATGATTTAAGTAGCCATGAACTTCATGTATGATTTCATGATAAATATATGAGCCCTCATTGCATGTGTTTTTTGGGAGCAATGTCTAGCACCTAGTAAGCCTAGAGTTCAGGTAAACTCTGTGGTCTCAAAACTATGTGCTACCATGGGTATATATTAATAAACTCTAGGTGGGTCCCCATTAGTGATATCACGTCGTTTACATCCCTTTCCTGGCAAGCCTGGGACGGCTCTGCCCACTTGAGTGAGATAGTTGGGGCATCATGTAATCTCTATCATGATGGTGTCGGTTAAGACGAGACCTCCCATTATTCCTCATGATTTATGCATTGTTATGTTTACCATACTTTGGTCAAATTATGTTTTACAAGGTTTCTCTTTTGATTATGATTATGACTAGTTTTTAAATAGTTTTTAAAACCTTGATCCCTCATGTTTATGTAATGATTATCACTTCATGTTTGAGATGTCCTACTCTTATGAACTCTAATGTATTTTATTAGTCCGTTGTGCTTACCTTGCATACTCAGTACAATCAAAGTACTGACCGTATACTCTATGTTGTATCATTTCATGATACAGGTTCGAGAGATCAGACTCAGCCACACCATTAGTCCTACTTCCGTATCAGTCCTATTAGCCAGTGTTGGTGAGTCCTCATCTTCCGAGGACATTCAGTTTAGTTGTTGTTTTGTTATTTCAGTTACAGAATTTTGTCGAGCTAGTTGGGGATGTTGTCCCATCAGTTCATCAGTTATGTTAGATGCTTTTCAGACAATATGTAGAATATCAGCTTGTCATTATTGACTCAGTTTATGATTATTTTATGTGTAGACTTCCGCTTATTCATGTTCAGATTATCAATTTTTGTTAATTTATGCTCTTTAGCTTCTATGTTCATGCCATGGGTCGACTTGGAGCCGTTCGTGATTCTAGATCCCATGTCTCGATTCGGGGACCATGCTCGGGTCGTGACAAATAAAAAGCCAACATATTTACTCATAAGTTGATCAAGCTAGTGAATAAGCAATTATAACAAGTAAATATAAACAACATTTATGAAAGAATCATAACTAGAAATCAACAGTCTTTTAAAATTCAACCTTCAACTATGGAGAAAACCCTAGAATGCTCGTTTAGCCACTCATAGACAAGTGGAAAAACAAAGATAACATCATCATTCTTAGTAAAACAAGAAAGAAAATAAGAAACCTAAGTAGAACTTGTCTCTCCTCCAAAAACTATGTTACAACTTTCAAAATGATGAACGATATGATAATCAATATGCTAGAAACGCCCTAGGTATTATATATATAGGTGAGCCTTCAAATGGAACTTTTTCCCTCAAGTAATTGACTAAAAAATCAATAAAATCCCATCCAGGAGGGTATGGCACCCCGTCTCATGTATAGCACCACAGAGTTAGTCAAATTTTCTTGAAGATTGGCACCAGGCGCCACTCTCACCATAGCACCAAGGAGTTAGCCAAATTTTTGCACTTATAAACACCTTTAGCGCCCCACTCTCACCATAGCACTAGAGTGTTAGTCAAATTTGTGAGCTTCAAGACCCTTCTGGCGCCCCACTCTTACCATAGCACCAAAATGTTAGGAAAATTTTCTAAGTCTGGAATGCTTCTGGGGCTCTACGCCATCCATCTCGCTAAGGTGTTAGTTAAATTCTCGTATCTGAAGATAAGGTACCTGGCTCCCCATACCATCCATAGCACCAAATTTTGTGTATTTTATTTAAAACACAAGTGTTGGGCGTGTCACACCAGTCATAGACCCAGGCCGACTTTTGCAAACTCTTCTTCTTCACACCTTGAGTCATTTTTGGGTCCTTTTTCCTTGGTTTCCTGCTCAAAAAATCTAGAAACATTCATTAACTCACAAGACACATGAAAATATGAATTCATACGTTTCATAAGGATTATGAACTTAAAATAAGGTAAACTATGGGAAAACATGATAAATGAGCATGAGATTATGCCCAACATTAGGCACACTTCCGCGTTCATGTTCATGATGCATTTTCATTGATATGCTAATCTTATTGAGATTGTTGCTTCACAGGACTAATGGTATAGTTATGACTCTCTCGAGTCTCTAATCCTCTGCTCAAATTACTCACATGACTATATCTCTATGACATGTTTGTGATAAGGATGCATTCAACATCCCGTATTTGAACTAACTAAGGCATCTAGGTATATCTCTATCCTAGCTACAAATCATTTTCCTTAGAAAGGATCCTATCCTAATTGATTCTCGTTCTATCTCAATTTTTCTCTCTCGAGTTCCACAAGGAATATGGATGTATCCTACTGATCACGAATCAGAAAAATAATTAATTATAGAATTTAAACAAAATCAAATGATAATATAAGCAATACTAACTCAAGTTTATACATAAACAATTGTGCTATATCCATATCCCCATAATAAGAGCGTTTAGTCACTCATATACAAATTACAACAACAAATGTTCATGTTTAATTTCATACTTTAAAAAATGAGAACAAGAAGTAACCCTGTATNGCTCTTATCTTCTGCTCTTTAAAATATTTGATACATCTAAATATGATTAAGGGTCCCTTTTATAATAAATAGAAAATCTTAAAAGGATCCACTCAAAATTGAGTGGGCTTTTATTTATGAGATTAAAAATTCACTGTCATGCTGGCGAGGCGAGCTCTAAGGTGAGAAGGTACCTCACAAGGGGTTTTTCTCTATGAGGCCTTATACTACTTCTATACTTAGCCGCTTTCTACTTCATCTGTGCATGCATCTCGCAAGGTGAGCTACAGAATAAGGTCTTGGCTCACCTTCAGCCTCACTTCTCGAGGTGTCCACTTGATCTTTATATGTCAACTAATTTTTTCACTCAGGATTTGGGGAGAGCTTCCGAGCGAAGTTGGAGCTTGCTTTCAGCTTTTCTCCACGAGGCTCCTAGGGAATTCCACATTTTGTTGATTTTTCTCATCTTTCTTTTTTTGTGCTCACCTAGCAAGTTAAAAAGTGAAGTGTGAGCTTGCTTTGAGCTTTTCTCCATGAGGGACATCACATTTTCTCATACATAATCACTTTTTGGAAGTTTTTACCTACAAAATAGACAAAAACTTTCATTAGTCCAATGACGCAATAATGAGACATAGTTAGGTGTATATAGCTTCTTTACTCTTAAAACAAGATATAAATGTGGGTAGGATATGATTGATAGATGTATGAATATGCCTAACATTACCACCCCATACTTGGATCTTTGTTCGTTCTCAAACAAACTCATATACACCCCGCTATAGATTATGCATCATACTATGCCAAATCAAAACAAGTTTACTCAATCCTATATCACCAAGATATTTCTCATCATAGCTAACTTCTCATTCAGTCTATGCATTATCATCTTTCAACACAATGACAATTCTAACAAGACAACACAACCTCTAAGACTGACTCTCATACAATACAAGGCAAATAAAATCAAGCTATCAAGCAAAGACACCAATTAGTTTACCATCATCATTCTTGTGTCCTCATTGTTTAAGAGAGATGCTCTATTCAACATCATGTACAATAAATGAGCTATTAGACATCTCTCTTGTCTTCTTTTCTTTAACATATCTGATACCTCCAAAATATGACTAAAGAGCCTTTTTATAGTAAGTGAAAAACCGTAAAAGGACCTACCCGATAGGGCATTTAGTTTCCAAATCAAAAATCACTTTTGTGCTTGTGGTGCAAGAGCCAAGGAGAGAAGGTACCTTATGGTGGGCTTCGCTCTGCGAGGCATTGTTTCAGTTCCACACTTAGCCCTTTTACACTTCATTTGTGCATTCATCTCGCAAAGAGAGTTTTGGGCTCACCTTCAGCCTTACTCTGCGAGGTGTCCACCTACTCTCCATACATACTATAGAATTAGCCACTCAAGATTTGGGGCGAGCTCCAAAGTGAGATAGGAGCTCTCTTTTAGCTTCGCTCCGCAAGGCTTTTGGGGATTTCACACTTGGTCGATTTTTCTTTTCTTTCTTCTTTTGTGCTCGCTTAGTAAGCTCCAAAGTGAAGTGTGAGCTTTCTTTGAGCTGTGCTCTGTAAGGAACGTCATATTTCCTCATACTTAGTCACTTCTTTTAGAGTTTTTACCTGCAAAGTAGGCAGGCCACTTCCATTAGTCCAATGACATAATAATGAGATATAATTGGGTGTATTTAGCTTATTTTCTCTTAAAATAAAGCATAAATAATGTTAAGATATGGTTTATAGATATATAAATACACCTAACGTCGCTGATCCAAATTTGCTACTTATTGCAGAATCAATATTTAGCACAAATAGAGATTGTCATATTTTTTCGAATACTCTTTTCAAATCAATTCTTTAGGTGCATGTCTTCTCCTTCTTTTTTGGAATGTTACTATGAAGCCCAATTTAGATATATTTATTTTGGAAAAATCTTCATTATTGAGGCCATGCCCATTTTAAATTTTAAATTTGTTGCATGTAAGACACAAAAGATGCACATTGCAAGTTATAAATCAGAAGGATAATTGTGTATTTCAGAGGGTAAGAGAGTACTATACTAGAAGCACCATCAGTAATTCTCTCATTTTCCTTGACACATGACTTAGTTTTTTTAGCTAACATATTTTCTTCAAAACATCTGCGGTAAAGTCATGAATCATCGAAATGTTGATACCCATTATGGTCATATATATTATCATCATCAACGATTTGATGAATCTAATAAAAATAACAAAGGAATGAGGTTACAAATTAATCTATAAAATACAAATAAAATAAAATCTATAAAAAAAAAGGTACCTCAAAACATGAACCTCATCCCCCTTTTTTCCTTTATTGCATTGGAATCAAGAAATTTGAAGAATTTTTCAAAGGAAGAAACCGCATAATTGTTGAGTATTTTAACAGATTCAATAAGATAGAAAACAAAAAAATAAAAAAATTCAAACCAACAAAGCGTGTGTATAAAACATACAAAAATAACAAACTGGTAGAGGAAAAACTTAATATAGTATCTATCCAAGGTCAAGCCTCAACTGATCAAATATCTTCCTTCAAATCATTAAGGTTTGCATAAGTATTGCATCTCAAACGAGATTGTCGCTCCATATTCTGTAGATAAACTAGGGGTGCGACATCTGAATTATCACTATAATAGGTAGGAACCTCTTTCAATTGAACATTATTAACACTGGCATCTTTAAAAACAATCTCAATATCCAACCTTGATTTTTCTTCATTGGTAGGGGTAATGTTTTGATACTTCAACNCTACAATAACTAATTCTTTTTACTATAATACACAAATTATTATTTGAAAAATTCTAAAATATACATAATAGTATAGGATTTATACAAAAACAAAATCTAACTTTATTCTATACATGATTATGCATGACCTATGCAAATTATAAATGATTATACGTTTCATTTAAATAATAAAAAGTTAGCATATTCCATTTGGAAAGTGTAGCTTTATACGCATTTTACTTTATAGTAGTAAAATTCTCTTATGAATAAACTAGAAAAAAATTCAAACCACAGTTATAAACATATCAATATAAATTTAATAGACAGGCAAAAATTATTAACTAAATAGTTTAAAAAGAAAAAGGATAAAAAGAATTTCACCTAGTAAATACTAGTCATGACAATCCCACTAGTCAGGTCTACAAATGCTAGAGCTTCTTTGACTTACTAGTTAAGAATGCGTGTCACACTATTGCCAACACGAGAAGCAAGTTTTTTGTCAACCATGGAACAACACTCGTAAAATCTGACTTAAAAATGCAAGTGACAAACCTCTCAGCCCGTACATCATTAACTTAACACGAGTTTATCCCTCATTTTTTCGAGCATGTATTAACATACTTTTGTGCCTCATGTATACCATTGATACCGTTTACTCTGGACTATATCAAAATTTTTTTTAATATGCTACGATTATTAGCATTAGAGAAGAGAAAATGATAGACAAAGACTAGTATGTCCATTTTGAGCACATCTGCATCTGACTTCTAGGCTTTTTTCTTGAAGCAATCAAGCGAACTCTCCTTTGTTATTAATTTTTTTCTATCTCCTAAAAGATATTATTTTGGAAACACGTTGACTTTAGTTGGTCCTGCATAGTGTTATCATCTTTATAACTTCAACCCAGTAATCAGAGAAAATTTTCTAATGCTGAACCGCACGGTGTAATCATTGAGTTTAATCCATAGCTCTTTTTTACAATCAGGGGAAACTTCCCTCAATAACAAAGTATATATCACCTGATTCTGATTGTTGAATGGAGACCAGTCGAGGAAGTGGCCGGAATAACTATCTCAAAATATTTGTAGTTGCGTATCAATCAAGCATTGCTTTAGAATGATGACAATCTCTGTGTTTGTATGAAAATTAATCCTAGTTTTGAAATGTTCATGTACTTCTAAATAGAAATCACTAACCTCAACATGAAAAAACAAGAAACCAACGAAAAGAAAAAGTGATATTCCAAATAAACATGTTAAGCACTAGCAGTAATAGTATAGTAGGTGTAGTAACTAACATGCTTCTTTATATTTGTTTTCAGTCTACTAATTGAATCATTTCAGATATACATATCTATATCAATTTATACAAGTATAAGTCCCACGAGAATAGAAGAAACTTATTCAAATAGCACAAGTTCAGATATACATATTATACCAGTTTATATAAGTATAAGTCCCACTAGCACAAAACAGCTCATTCAAATAGCTTTGGTTCAGATATATATATTTATAACAGTTTATATTAGTATAAGTCTCGCTAGAACAAGAAATCAATCAAATAGCAGCAATTCAGATATACATATTTATATAAGTTTATACAAGTATAAGTCCCACTAGAATAGAAGAAAATCATTCAAATAAAACAAGTTTAGATATACGTATTTATGCCAGTCTATACAAGTATAACTCCCACTAGAACAGAAGAAACTCATTGAAATAGCACCAGTTTAGATAGACATATTTATACCAGTTTATACAACTATAAGTCCCACTAGAACAGAAAAAACTCAGTGAAATAGTTGTAGTTTAGATATATGTATTATACTAGTTTATACAAGTATAAGTCTCATCAGAACAAAATAAACTCATTCAAGTAGCATTAGTTCAGATAAATGCTCATTTGACTAATGAACATCACCAAACAGAGATGAAGGGCACACGATAAAACTAGAACAAAATATGTGAATTAAAGACTCATCACAAAAGAATCAGTAGAGGGGGAATCTTCCTCTTTTACATTTTAATATCATTATTGACCTTTTTGTTTTTTATTTTGACAACAGATTTTGTCATCTCTTTATATGTGTCACATTGATTATCCTTATCGCTTCTTTTGCCAGCCTTAGTAGGTTTAACGACTTGCTTCACTTGCGAACGAGTTGTTCTAGTGCTTTCATATCTAGAAGGAGCAATACGGGTCTCAAAATCATCATCATCATCAATAACATTCCTATGATAATCAGTTGTTGATATTTTCACGCACACCTACTAAAAAATAAAATAAAGAAAAAAGAGTTAATAGTGGAGAAAGAAGATTACCAATTTTGAAAACTTGTGACAAACTTTCTCAAACAATAGATGAAATATGAAGATGAAGATCATAAAGAGAGATACCCAAAAATCTCGCAGAATTCATCTAAAATAGATTTATTAATTAATAAGGAACTAAAGTGATTCCATAGCTGTCACCATCTGAAATTGACCAAAAAGCAACTAAAATAGTGCATGCAAGTATGGTATATATGCTCCTATCAACTTAGAAAATCAAAACCAATATATCCTAAATAAGACCCATATTAAATCCTAAGCCAAACTACTAACGCTTCAAAAGATAAATCAGATACCTTAACTCAAAAATAAATACAAAATTGTTACCGTCAAGACCTTAATAAAAGAGAGGAAGAAGCTTATTCAAATAGAAAACCACAAGTCTCAATCGCTACTACGAAGGCCCTAGTAAAAAGAAACAAGAAGCACAAAAGTAGAGTATAATGGCGGAGAGAAATCGAGAAGAAAAAAGATGAACTTTTGAAGAAGCCGGTTAAAGAAGATGCATATTTGAAGGGTGAATGAAATAGGTACTGAAAGAAAAGTAATTTTTTAATGTGCACAAATTGGGCCTCTTCGGGTAAGAATAAAAACACAAACCAAAAAAGGGTAATAAATTTACCAAAGAAACACACAATGTAATTTTCCCCATAATAAATGGAAGCGATGATTTATGCCATGTCAACTTCTTCTGGTAGTTGACACAGTTTGAATAGAAATTGAGTGTTCTATTGGTCATAAGCTTGGTTGAAGTATCATTCCAAATAGTTTAAGGAGCTGTAGTATTCAACCAAAAATTATCTATTTGAGATTGAAATATGCTAAATAAATGTTAAAACCTGGTTGGCAGTGAATTAGTAAATGCGGTTCTTAGGGAAAGAACTAAAATATTGTCCTAGAAGTGATAAAAATGTACATGAGTCTAACAGAAGCATGCCACTGGAATGATAGATTGAGGCATCAGCCATGGGAGTTGGAGAAGGTCAATGTCCCATGAGAAAGGGAAGAAAAACTATGAGGTGTCCATTGAGAAGTCACAACTCTGTTGGAATTCAAAACATATTGCTTAATTTGCACAAAGTTACTCCCTCTGTTCCGTTTTAATTATTAGATATACTAACAATAGTGTTTTAAAATATTTGCTACTTTCAAAATTCAAGAGATAATTGATCATGTCTTTCCAATTCTACCTTTAGTACTTAAAGTCATTCTAAAATGTGAAAAAAATTATTATTGTGTGTTTCCAAAAAATTAAGAGGATTATATTAGTTAAACTACCATATCTATTAATTTTTTTCTTTTTGAATGTGCAAATCTTATCCTAGAAATTAAAATAGAACAAATAACATAATATACCAGCAGTGAACTTATGCACACAAACAAGAAAGAAAAAGTATGCAATCTTCGGTGGAAAAGGTTATCACCATTATTACAGAATACAGAGTATATAACATAAGTAATTCCAGTGAATTACATGACTAAAAAGTGAACGTTCAAACCCCATATCCACTAAGCTACAAACCTCGTGCACATACAGGTGAAGAGTGAAAAGGACTTCATCAAACTTGATCTATNCTTAATTATCAAATCCCACAAACCATTGACTTGTAGGAGCAGAAATCAGTTTGTAATTGCTATAGACAACAAGCAGCCAGGTAAAGTATATATTCTGGTGCTGCATTAATCTACACAATCTTACTTCCAGGAAGTTCAATCCACTGAAGCTGGAGTTCAACTTCTCCACATTCCACATTTCTCAACCTTAGGATCATATCTTGAACAACTTTACCATCTTGCCATACAACTCGACTCTCTTCGGCGAGGCAGTTTGTCCTGCAAGGTAGTACTCTCGTAATCACAGTGCCAGATGGGAGGCCATCTAAGTTCATCTTGAGCGCCTCTACAAATGGTTTGATATCAAACTCTGCATCTCCCATTTTGTCATCCATGCTGAACGTGTCGTGATCGTAAACAGTCTGACAGTAGACATAATAAATAAACGTCAATTGATGAATCAATTACAGTATTTCAACTGCAAACTAGTTGGGATCGGCATATATAAATCCTCTATATCCATTCTATTATTTAAAACTAGTCAATAAAAGTATGGAATGGTGCAAATTCTGAGAAAGTCCCTCATGAATATTCTACCATGACAGGCATTCAAGAATTGATAAATGAATTTTTACCTACTTTAATGAAATTGCATTGAGAAATAATCTACCGGAAACTACTAATATGTCTATTTTCTTCGAATCAAAGCATCACTCCATCTCAACTGGAAAAATCTAGTTCTGCCTTCATTTTGCTTTTGAATTGTGATTTCTTTTGATTAAAACCTTATTTGTGTATGATCTCGACTTTCAGGGCAATTTAGGGGCTCATGAAGTTAAAATTGGATGCATTAAAAGTTACTCTACTATATTTGAGAAGGTATTATCTAAAATGAAGCAAGAAAATTTACCAGTTTAACAGGAAGGCTGGGATCAGAAACAGAGAGGGTCAAATCTTCATTCCACTCAGGATTAATATCCTTCTTTATAACTCGTGTCTTCAGTTTCTGCATTTTAAGTTAAAACGTTGAGTTGGAGCAATAAATATAGGCTTAAATTTGACTCAGAGAGGAGCCTCCATAATTTTTCCTTATTTTAACAAAATCCTTGATTCTCAAAACTTTACAACTTTAACTGAACCGTAATTACGTATTAAGGAGATAGTTTATATACAAGAAAATAGAATCAACTCATCAAGGATAATATCCTTCCTAGCTATTGCAATAAAATTATCTGCATAACTTGATCATAGCCTGAATTCAATTCGACTTTTGAGCGGTAGTTATCGTCCTGAAGCTACTCAAACAAAATATAAGACTTGGTGTATGTTTGAATTATGTACAAGGTGCATTTTGTTAGAAATTAAATAAGTCTAGATGTGAAGGAGGGAGGAAAGAGAGAGAGAGACACCTGTTTTTTACCCATCTTGACGACACAGTAAGGATCACTGGTGCGAACATCACGGACAGCAAGGTTCACTCCTTTCTTTATTTTGATTCTCAAAAGACCCAAAAGGTTGTCCATCAATGATTTTGTTGCACTTCCTGCTGCTGCTGCTCCTCCTCTGCTACTGTCCGGTGTCTTTGGTGATGACTCCATTTTTTTGTTTTATTTTTAACCCTCCTTTATATATTATAAAATTTAACCTATGGTTCGTATAATTAATAAATATTATGGACG
>JACEIK010004341.1:59832-111093 GCA_018107945.1 Datura stramonium
TAATATGACTGCAAAACAAACTGAACTACGACTCTGTTTGAAAGCCATCTAAGAACTGATGAGTTGCTGGATAAGCCCCTAACTAACTCTAAAGTCTGAACTAAAATAACAAAATAGAACAACTGGAAATGAAACTCTGGCCCTCAGCAAATGAGGACTCACCACTAGTCTCTGCTGGATTTCGCAGGAGAAGAACCACTAATGATGCTGAGACTGAGAACATGCACCTATGACATAAGACGATAAAAGATAGAGAGTATGCATCAGTCCTTGAAATGTACTGAGTAAGTGAGATATGAAGTAAATGTAAAGAAACTGATATTCTTTAAGTTGAACTAACAAAACGTGCAATGACTGTAACTGGAATCCTAAATACTGAAGTATCTGAAAAACTGATAATCTGTAAGTTCTAGTAACTATCTAAAGGTCGTACATGTATCCTAAACTCTGGAGGACTGAATTGAATAGGAGACTATGACTGTACTGGACTAAGCTTTACTGTATTATAATGTGGGAGAAACTATAATAAACATGTAACCACGTGAGCTAGACGTGGAGTCCGATGTATACCCCCCATCGGAGAAGGCCCACTATACCTCGCTAGGGTATAGTAGCTGAGCTGGGTGATCACTTTCTGATTCCCATTTAGGCCAATAACCTACGGTGGCAACATAGTTCTAGGAACTTGGGTGAACCCCGGCTCCACTCGGTGCTAAGTTCTACTCCTGCTGGAAATTCTAATTATGTCTAACCAGGTTGATAGCTTAAAACTAGTGTCCTAAGACTTAAGTCAGGACTACTTGTTTGGAAGTGTCCTGAGAGCCTAAGGACCTAAAATTAACTATGTTCCAAGACTCGTTAGAGATGCTTTATCTGAATGTGTAGTAACGGTTTAAGGAACAACTAACAAACTGATAACTGGTACTTTGAGGTTACTGCGTTTCTCAAGACTAAAAGTAGTCAAACTGATCAGCTAGCATTTCCATAAGACACTGAGTGCTCACTGAGGCTCTGATACTGAGTAAATCAAAGATTAACTTCACTTCATGAAGTTGTACTAATATCGGTAAATTTAAAGGGAATTATGCTGGCAAACAATATTCATGTCTGAGTTCTCAAATATGCAAGTCCCATTCAAACCACATCTGAAAATTCGGGGTAAAATACATACTGTAAAATGAAATGAAAAGTATGAATTACAATAGATAACAATCTAGGGAAAACTCTAGAATTATTACAATAAAGGAATTCACAAACTATCTGAAGGGAAATCCTAGTTTTGATATTCTACAGGGATGGAATAAGGAGATTTCTGTAAAGAATTTGGGACACAAGATTGTGAGAAATTCCCTTGCAGGAACCCCACATAACTGTAGTAGAATTTCTGAGAAAACCCTTGACAAATCTGAGAAGAAAGACTAAATACCCTAGATTTTGCTCTGAGATGCCTGTGTTTCTTTGTACTATTTTTTTCTGAGAGTTTGAGAGAGAGAATAAGGAGAAGAATCGGTAAACCCCCCCCCTAAATTCTCCTATAAATGAACCCCAAACAATGTATCTTAGGCATTATATAATAGGGTTTTATAAATTCCCCTGGAAACTACTTTAAAATTTCTGCTCGATAGGTGGTACAACTCAATCTACGAGTCGTACCAGGATCCTACGGCTTGTACCTTCACTTATGGTTAGGGAACCTATTCTATACCATTCCTCTAAAGTTTTCCACGGAAGCCTCCTATGATCTGTACAAGCATCTTATGAGTCGTACCTTAGTCCATAACTTCCTCCTGAACACTCCTTTAATTAAACTCACGACTCAGTGTCGTCCGTACCAGCCTACCACGAGTTGTACCATGACTCGTGGCTACCCATAATTTCCCTGATCATTTCTCTAAATTTATCCACGACTGGTCAGTACAATCCGTATCATCTTGGTACGAGTTGTAACATGCACTCATAATTCCTCCAATCACATTTATTTTCCTCCAACCTTCCTGTTACAAGCCTAGGTACGGCTCGTACCAAGATCGTACGAGCCGTACTGTGACTCATACTGAGGTCTTTTTCCTAGTTTTCTAAATGATTAATCTTTAAATCTAAAGGCTAGTCTTAGGAATTTACGTGGTGTTACAATATCTCCCCCTTAGGAACATTCATCCTCGAATGAAGGCTAATTAAGCTGAAAGACTCGAGAAGAGGAGCTGAAATATCTCACTGAGAGCTATAAACTAACTAATGAAGGAGTGACTGACTCCCAACTAAGGTGAAACATACTAACTACACTTATGCAACTAGAGTGCATATTTCAAACGTGAAAAGGGTTAACAAGTATGGAACTAAATAGAGTACTGAAAAAAGGACATAATACCTTATGATGAAGTTGAATTAAAAGGGAATAAATGAGGATATACAGCCATCATGTCTACTTCTGCTTCCCATGTAGCTCCCTCAACTAGCTGGTTCCTCCACTAGGCTTTTACTAAAGTGATCTCCTTATTTCTCAACTTACGAACCTGACGTTCTAAGATCTGAACTAGAACTTCTTTGTAAGAGAGGTTGTCCTTTACACCAACACTCTCTAGAGGAACTTTTGAGGTTGGGTCACTAATGCATTTCTTTAAAATGGACACATGAAATACCGGGTGCACCGATGCTAGCTCCATAGGCATCTCCAACTCATAAGCAACATTGCTAATGTGTCTCAGGATTTTGTAAGGGCCGATATATCTGGGACTGAGCTTTCCTTTCTTCCCGAATCCCATCACCCCCTTCATAGGTGACATTTTCAGTATACCCAATCATCCACCGCAAACTCCAACTCCCTTCTCCTCACATATGCATATGATTTCTATCGGCTTTGAGTTGTTCTCCGTCGTTCCCTGATAATTTAAACCTTTTACATGGCCTCATGTACTGAATCCGGACCTATCAAGGTAGCTTCACCAACCTCAAACCACCCTATAGGAGATCTACACCTCCTACCATATAATGCCTCAAATGGGTCCATATGAATTTTGGAGTAGTAGCTATTGTATGCAAACTCTATGAGAGGTAGGTGATCATCCCAACTGCCCTTGAATTCAATCACGCATGTCCTCAACATATCTTCCAAAGTCTGAATAGTCCGCTTGGCCTGGCCATCTGTCTGTGGGTGAAAAGTTATGCTGAGCTTAACTTGAGTACTTTCTGGAATGACTTCTAGAAATATGAGGTAAACTGAGTGCCCCTATCTGAGATAATAGATAAGGGAACTCCATGCAGTCTGACTAACTCCCAGATGTATAGCCTAGCATAATCCTCTGTTGAATTTGTAGTCTTAACTAGTAGAAAATGTGTTGACTTAGTCATCCAGTCTACGGCCACTCAAATTGAGTCATTTTTCCGGCAAGTACGAGGTAAACCTATGATGAAATTCATATTCATTTCTTCCCACTTTCAAGTAGGAATACTGATATCCTGAGTCATACCCCTAGGTCTCTGGTGTTCAACTTTGACTTGTTGGCAGTTTGGACACTTAGCCATAAATTCTGCAATGTCCTTCTTCATGCCATTCCACCAGTAGATTTTCCATAAATCACGGTACATTTTAGTGTCACATGGGTGGATAGAATATCTATTGTTGTGGGCTTCCATTAGTATCCATTGCCTCAAATCGCTACCTCTGGAACACACAATATGCCCTGGTAGCGGAGCATACTATCTCCCTTTTTGGAGAAAGTTTCCACCTCTTTTCTTAGAACTACCTCCTTCAACTTTAGTAGAATCGGGTCTTCACCCTGCTTTAACTTAACCTTTACCACTAGTGAGGATTCTAACCCACTCTAGATTACAACCCTACCATCAGATGAATCAACTAACTATACTCCTAATGGAGCCAATCTGTGAATATCCTTTGCTAGCTCTTCTTTATCTTCTTCAACATGCGCAACACTTCCCATAGACATCCTGCTGAGGGCATCAGCCACTACATTGGCCTTGCCTGGGTGATACAACACACTCATGTAATAATCCTTCAATAACTCCAGTCATCTTTTCTGATGAAGATTCAAATCCTATTGACTGAACACATACTGTAGGCTCTTGTGATCAGTGAAAACATATACATGAACCCCATAAAGATAAAGCCTCCAAATATTCAAGGCGAACACTACTGCTGCCAATTCAAGATCATGAGTCGGATAGTTCTTCTCATGAACCTTGAGCTGTTTGGAGGCGTAAGCTATGACTTTGTCATGTTGCATCAGAACAAAACCAAGGCCAACCCTGGAGGCATCACAGTAGATCACAGACCCGTCTGAACCTTCTAGCAGAGTCAGAATTAGGGCTATAGTGAGTCGAGTCTTCAACTCCTGAAAACTCTTCTCACATTCAGAAGACCACTAAAACTTCACCTTTCTCTAAATTAGTTTGGTCAAAGGGGAGGCAATGGAGGAGAATCCTTCAACAAATCATTTGTAATGGTCGGCTAGACCCAAGAATCTCCTGATGTCTGTCAGAGAGGTGGTCTTGGCTAGTACTTAACTGCTGCTATCTTCTAAGGATCCACCTGAATACCCTTTCTAAATACCACGTGACCGAGAAAGGCAACTGATTTTAGCCAAAATTCACGCTTACTGAATTTGGCGAATAACTGGCGGTCCTTGAGAGTCTGTAAAACTATTCTTAGATGGTCTGCATGTTCTTTCTCTACTCTAGAATAAACCAAGATGTTATCTATAAAAACAATGATGAACATGTCCAGGTATGGATTTATACCCTATTCATCAGGTCCATAAAACCTGTAGGAGCATTAGTTAGTCCAAAAGACATAAATACAAATTCATAGTGACCATACCAAGTTCTGAAGGCTATTTTCGAAATGTCACATTCTCTGACCCTGAGCTGGTGATATCCTGATCTGATATCTATCTTGGAGAAAAAATTAGCTCCATGAAGCTGATCGAACAAGTCATCAATCCTGGGTAGAGGATCTGTTCTTAACTGTGACTTTGTTCAACTGACGGTAGTCGATACATATTCTTAGAGTACCATCTTTCTTTCACACGAATAGGATTGGGGCACCTCACGGAGAGATACTGGGTCTGATGAAGACCTTATCTTTGATGAGCATGGAGGTCCTACATTTCTTGAATACCAAATCTGAGACTCCATTAACAAACTTATGCATGCGATCCCTCGGCTCAACAACCATTTCTGGAGCATATTTCAATACCTGAGTGAACTTCAGTGCATACTCCTCTACTGCCATGTTATTCTATCTCAAGTTCATGAACTTAGCCGCCTTGGCGTCCCTTAATTTCTGAGGAAAGAACCTATACAAAAATGTTATAACGAACTCGTCCCATTCAATTGGACCTACTCCATTCTATCTTCCCTCCTTCCACTGCTTGTACCAAATCTGGGCACCCCTTTCAACTGGTAGGCCGGCAGATCAACACTCTTTGTAGCGGTGACACCTATGATTTGGGTGATTTTTTATATCTTGTCCATGAACTCTTGCGGGTCCTTTTCTACCTCAGACCCGTGAAAAGCTGGGGGATTCATTCATGTGAAATCCCGGACCCTGTCCGCAGCTGCAGACCCGTTGGTGTTGACTGGTAGCGCAACCTGCTGGTTGAACTAGTTGGTCATTGCCTGAGCTAGCATTTTGTATAGCGGCCCAGAATTCCACATGGGACACTAGGTCGTCATGAGGGGCTGCGGAAGCTAGTGGGGCTAGGCGGTTAGAATTTTTGGTCCTCCTTCCATTTTCTTTTTTAGGAGGCATCTTTATCTAAAAAGGTTAGAGCACGATTTAGGAGGACGTATTAGAGTCTAATACTCTATGCACGATAAGATTTATGAAAAAAGGGAATTTTTTTCCTAAAAATGCCTCGTAGCCTCCTACTCATAGGTGTGGCGCATTTCACACCCATGAAAAGGACTCTACTTGATGCGGCTTTCTGACATCCTAGGATACTCTAAACCTAATTCTCTGATATCAAGTTTGTCACAACCCGATTCTATACCCTGGACCCGACACAGTACTTAGGGCCACAAGTGACCCCAAGCTAACCCATGGTATAACATAACTACTGAAATTCTGAATGCTGTAAGGAATCTACCAGCGGAAGCTTTGAAAAAAAACATAACTGGTTAAAATACTTTAAGTAACAAAACATATAGTATATATANGTATATATATATATACACACACACACATATGACTACTGCAAAACAAACTGAACTATGACTTTGTCTGAAAGCCATCTAAGAACTGATGAGTTGCTGGGACAAGCCACCAGTTAACTCTAAAGTATGAACTGAAATAACGAAATAGAATAATTGGAAATGAAACTCCGGCCCTCAGCAAATGAGGACTCACCACTTATCTCTGCTGAATTTCACTGGAGAAGAACTACTAACGATGCTGAGACTGAGAACCTATGTCAATATCATAAGACGATACAACATAGAGAGTATGTGTCAGTACTTGGAATGTACTGAATAAGTGTGATAGGAAGCAAATGTGAAGATACTGAGATTCTATAAGCTGAATTAACAAAACATGCAATGATCGTAACTAAAATCCTAAATACTGAAGTATCTGAAAATCTAATAATACTGTAAGTGCTAGTAACTATCTAAAATTCATACACGTCCTAAATTCTAGAGGAATGAACTGAACTGGAGACTGTGACTGTACTATACTGAGCTATATTGTACTATAATACGGGAGAAATAAACTATAACCGATATGTAACCACGTGAGCTAGACGTGGAGTCAGATGTATACCCCCTTATTGGAGAAGGCCCACTATACCTTGCCAGGGTATAGTAGCTGAGCTAGGTGATCACTATCTGATTCCCATTTGGGCTAATAACCTACAGTGGTAACGTAGTTCGAAGAACCTGAGTGCGCTGAACCTCGGCTGCGCTCGATGCTAAGTTCTACTCCCACTGAAAATACTAATTATGTCTAACCAGGATGATAGCTCAAAACTAGTGTCCTAAGACTTAAGTCAAGACTACTTGTCTGGAAGTGTCCTGAGAGTCTAAGGACCTGAAATTGACTATGTTCCAAGACTCGTCAGAGCTGCTTTATCTAAAAGTGTCGTAACGATTTAAGGAACAACTGAAAAACTAATAACTTGTAATACTAAGGTTACTGAGTTCCTCAAGATTAAAAGTAGTCAAACTGATCAGCTGATATTTCTGTAGGACACTGAGTGTTGACTGAGGCTCTGAGATTGAGTAAATCAAATACTAACTTCAATTCATGAAGTGGTACTAATATTGGTAAATTTAAAGGGACTATGCTGACCAACAATATTCATGTTTGAATTCTCAAATATGCAAGTCCCATTCAAATCGCATCTGAAAATTTAGGGCAAAATACATACTGTATGAAATAAAATGTCAAGCATGAATTACAACTGATAACAATCTAGGAAAAACTCAAGAATTATTACAATAAAGTAATTCACAAACTATCTGAAGGAAAACCCTAATTTTGATATTCTACGGTGCTGGAACTAAGGAGATTTCTGTAAAGAATTTGGGACATAAGGGTGAGATAAATTCCCTTCTTGAATCTCACATACCTGTAGTAGAGTTTCTGAGAAAACCCTTGAGAAATCTGAGAAGAAAGACTGAATTCCCTAGCTTTGCTCTGAGATGCCTGTGTTTCTTTCTACTATTTTTTTGGAGAGTTTGAGAGAGAGAATGAGGAGAAGAATCAGTCAACCCCCCCACCTAAATTATCCTATAAACGAACCCCAAATGACGTAGATTAGGCATTAAAATAATAGGGTTTTGCAAAAATGCCCGTGGAAACTACTTTAAAATTTCTACTCGACAAGTGGTACAACTCAACCTACGAGTCGTACCAGGATCCTACAGCCCGTACCTTCACTCGTGGTTAGGTACACTGTTCCATACCATTCCTCTAAAGTTTTACACGGAAGCCTCCTACGATCCGTACAAGCATCCTACGAGTCGTATCTTAGTCCGTAACTTCCTTTTGAACACTCCTCTGATTCAACTCACAACTCAGTATATGGTCCATACCAGCCTACCACGAGTCATACCATGACTCGTGGTTACCCATAACTTTCCTGATCATTTCTCTGAACTTATCCACGACTGATTAGTACAATATGTATCATCTTACTACGAGTTGTAACATGCACTCTTGATTCCTCAAATCACATTTACTGTTTCCTTTAACCTTCCTTTTACGAGCCCAGGTATGGCTCATACTACGATTGTACAAGTCGTACTATGACTCGTACTGAGGTCTTTTTCTCAGTTTTCTGCATGATCAAGTTTTAAATGTAAAGGCTAGTCTTAGGAATTTCTGGGGTGTTACATTTTCTTGCACGGATTCCCCTTTTTGCCCTGAGAAGCATCCAAAATATCCTTGTCCAGAGGTGGATAATTTGGACTCCACTCACACGCGCAGGTGCCCATCCGCGAGAGGCAAGTCTTTTACAGCTCTGGGTCAGAGAAGCCTAGATGTGTCCTGCGGTTGCACCTGCGTTTCGCAAGTGCTTACCTGGGTCTTATAGGTGCTCTTCAGCTCCTGACCAGTGCGATCCTGTGTGGGACCTGTGTTTCGCAGGTGCCAACCTATGAAACGCTGGTCTTCTTCCAGTACTTTGCTTTTTAGTTCAATTCCTCTCCTTTTCCTATTTAAGTTCAATACCTACACAATCAAAAAGAAAGGGAATAAAACTTTCCTAAATGAGTTGAAAATAATACAAAAGCTCCTACTTAAAAGCCTAATGAGTTGGTAAATTACCAACTCATTAGTCAGAGCACACCCAAAGACAGAGGTGCTAGAGTAAGAAGAGTTCTACACAAAGAGACTCGAAGAAGAAGTTGTTGCTATAATTAAAAAACTTTTTCCTATCAAGATTGATCCATATAGTTCTTTTGTTGTAATAGTTAGTTTCTTGTGTCATTTCCAGAGCAATGGCTTGATTATTTTTATAGTTGATTGTAGTAGGCGTTATTTTGCTTGTAAGAGGTAGAGCTTGAGATTGCTGGAAACAATTCTTTAGGTGTTACAAGGACGGTTATAAATCTTAAATTGAGGCTCGATATTTAGTGGAAGAGTCCAGAGAAAAGTCATACACAGAGTTTAGTCGCAGATTTTTCCTTCCTTGAGCAAGAATTTTTTCATGCTAAATTCTTGTGTTAATGTATATGCTTGTATAGTTTCTTAAAGAAACTTGATTCTTTGAGTGCATAGGTCACGGATAAATTAACATGTTACAAAAGTCTTTTGTTTCAATAATAAATTGAAAAGGTTTAAAGTTTTGATTGAGTTTGTGGTGAACTTTTGAACTTTCCAATTTAAGAGTTATGGTTAATACCCAACTTTGAGATTCTTAAATCAGCTTAGCCATTTATAAAAATGTAAACATTTATGTTTTTCTAATTACTCAGGAGAATAAAATATGGACGGGCGATTAAATCCGGTGACTGCTTTCGTTTTCTCGTACATCCAATGTCATGTGTAGGAAAGAAACTCCTCTCTTTCAAGAATAACATTAAGTCAAAACTGTTTGGTCATGTATCTCTGTATGCGCTCCCCCTTACAAAATTAGTGGGGCTCAAACTAAATTGATTAAACATGGGATTAAAAGTTTCTTTGGGTCTTGTTCTTAAGATAAAGTTTCATTTTTATCTTCTCTCTCATATGTGAAATTTGAATAATTTTTATTGAGCATGTTACCTTATTTTGACTCTGCACTAAGTCTATTGTATTCATTTATTTGTAATTGAAGCATATTCTGCCAACATCTTGAATAGTCATCTATATTTTCATGCTTTATAAGAAATCAACAAGAAAGTGGGTGCTAGTTAATGTTTTATTTAGTTTCAGATTTCCAGATGTTATACCTTGTTAATGTCTCAAGTATTCTTTTAAATCTTAAAAGAAATATGAAATTTGTTTGAACAATCAAGGTGTCTAAAGATCCAAAATTGAGCCACTATACGAATCATAGTTTCACCATGCTAATCTCTCTCTTTTAAAAATGACTAGTTATGTTGGATCATTAACTTCATCTTGTTGTATTTAACTTTTGCTAAAAAACTTAAGTTAGATAACCAGGTTTGGAATAAAAATATTACCTAGATGTTTGTATGTTAAATATCCTTCAAGGAACTTGTTGTCGTAATGTTTGAATGTTCAAAGTTTCCTCATGCTGTATCCAAGTGCTAGAAATTAGTGAAAACATGTGTATTTCATTATAAATCATTGCATACATTATTTGGCATTGTTCAGTTTCACTTCATCTGTAAAAATTGTAATATTCTAATCCTGTTTTTTTTTTTGTAACGGGAACACATGCTCAGAGCACATGATGAGCTTCGACTGGAACTCCATCTTGGACCAATAACATATTGGGCCAGTACCCACATCCTTTCTTTCTTCGAGTCTTCATAGCTTGGGTCTGCAATCTAGATTAGTCTCCCCAAAGTTTAACCTTTTTTCCTCATATTGTTGTTGTATCTGACTAACACTATATTATATTATATACTTGTATTATGAGTTTGGTTTGATATTTCTTCAATTGAGAATCGTATAGGTACCAATTCTATTTGAAAAGATGAAAGAGTTACATTCGCTTCTAGGAATAAAAATCCAAATATCTAGATACTACCTAATAATTTGATGATTAGTAGGTAACATACTTAGTTTTTGTATATAATATGACTATTTTTTAATAGTGAGGTCGAATATCATCCAATTGAGCTAACCCTTAAGCAAGAAGCTCTTTGTAGAAAATACTATATCAACTAGCAACTTTGAGCCCAAACTGAATTTCTAAACATCAAAACTATTGGGCTCCAGTGGTAGTTGGTCCAAGTTTTTTCTGTCCAACTGATCTCCTATAAATTATATAATTAAGAAAATCTTATTTATATTTANCAATATATAACAATACTTTTAAAAATTTACAAGAAATAGAAAAATAATTACATAAATAGTTTTTTTTACCGTATTGTTACCATGTATCAATATTTTTACTTTCTCTCTCCAATCCCACTACCCTAATATTTCTCAATTCTAATGACCGACTTTCTATCTTACTAGATTTCTCAATTGTACCTCTGTTATTCCCTAACACGTTCTTATCAGTTTTTCTCTCCCAAGATTTTAAAATCTTCCGTGATTTTTTGATAAGTTTTCTACGGTTTAGGATGTGTATTTCAGTTTTCTTGATTAAAATTTCAGTTCTCTCTTAGCCATGATGATCTGATGCAGAGAATTGTAGATCTATTGAGAAAGCACAAGAAAATGATTCAAATTTTTTGGTGAAGAAGATGCAGAGAATTGTAGATCCGGTTAAGATAATAACTGGGTATCAAGGAGGTCATCTCAGATCTTAGAGACACACCTAAATAACGTCGGTAGTAGATCTAATGGATACAGTTGCAGCTACACTGTCTTTTGTGATAGCTTACATTGCTCAATCTAACTTTAGAAATTGACCACGGGAATTTTATGAGAACCATTTACGTACTTACTGCGAGTGGTGACTCGGTCGTAGCGAAACGAGTATATAGAGGTTTCCCATTCTGATGTGCATAAGGTTACCTCATGAGACTTAGTAGAATTGGCTATGGTAGTTTTGGCGTTATTTTGGGAATGGATTGGTGACCGCATGTTATGCTTAAATTGGCTTTGTGGGCTAGAATTGGTGGGTTAGATTTCGGAGTGAACTAGTTTTAGAATGGAGGGTAGTTCGGTGGTACCTTGCCGCTTTATCTCCTATCTCAAGGCCAGGAAAATGATTTCTAAGGGTTGTATTTACCATTTGGTTAGAGTTAAGGATGCACGTCAGGACCCCGACCATTCGGTCTCGGTTCCCGTGGTATGTGAGTATCGAGGTATTCCCGGATGACCTACGGGTGCTCCTCTCGAGAGGGATATTGATTTTGAGATTGATCTTTTATCCGACACGCAGCCCATATCGATTCCTCCCTACCGAATAGCCCCAGTAAGCTAAAAGACCCAAAGGAAGCGGTTGAAGGATTTCTTTGGATAAAGAGGTTTCATTAAAATGAGTAAGTTTTCCTTAGGGTGCCCCGGTATTGTTCATCACGGAAGAAAGATGGTTCTTTTCGAATGTGTATTGACTATAGGCGGTTGAACAAGGTCACCATCAAGAATAGGTACACCCTTTACCAGGATTGATGACCTATCGTCGGCTTCGGGGGCCAAAATATTTCTCCAAGATAGATTTCGAGTGCAGGTATCACCGGCTTAGGAGTTCGGGAGCGACATCCGGCGCTCGGGACTCAGGTATAGCCCATTTATGAATTACGTTTTGGTCTTTGTACTAATCAATGCCCAGGCTTTATGGATATAATGGCGAGAATTATTCAAAATATTTGGACATGTTACGTGATATTGTTCATTAGCGACATATTAATATACTCCAAGAGAGAGGAGGAGCATGCCGCACACCTAAGGGTGGTATTCCAGGACCCTCAAGGATAGTCAGCTATATGCCAAGTTCGGCAAATGCGAGTTACGGATGAATTGATTGCATTCTTGGGACATGGCGTCGGGCGAGTGGGTAGATTCAGCGAGGCGGCAGAGCGCGGACACACGCAAAGCCCTTTAGAGATCGGGAGCTTTTGGGCTTAGCGAGTTAATATCAGAGATTCGTGAAGGTTTCTCATCCATTGCCGCCCATTGACTAGATTGACTCGAGATAAAGGTGAAGTTCCAATGGTCGGAGGCTTGTGAGAAGAGCTTCCGGGAATTGAAGGCAGGCTAGCTTCAACACCGGTGTTGACTTCACCGGAGAGACAGAAATGTCTTTGTGGTATATTATGATGCTTTGAGTCATATTGGGATGTGTATTGATACAACACGGAAATTCATAGCATATGCTTCCAGGCATTTAATACGAAATACCCGACCCATGATCTTGAGTTGGCGCAGTGGTGTTTGCTTTGAAGATATGGAGACACTACTTGTATGAGAGTTCATTTAGATGTATTCCACGGACCACAAAAAGCACAATTTGTGTTCATGCGAGAGGATCTAAATATTCGGCGGAAGGAAGTTGTTGGAGCTACTTAAGGGACTATGAAGCATGAATGTCCTTTACCACACAGGTAAGGCGCGTGGTAGCGGGATGCCACCGTAAGACTCTCTATGGAGAGTGTATTTGCACATAGTGAAGACAAGAAGAGAGTTTGGTGAAGGAGGTACATCAACTTGCTAGGTTGGGAGTTAGATTAGTTGGCTCAATCGATAGAGGGTGTAGTTGTTCGGGACGGATCAGTCGTCACTTGGTAACGGAGGTGAAGGCTAAACAAGATGAAGATCCAACGTTGGTAAAGTTGAAAGAAATTTGTTCAAAATCGAAGGTAGAAGTTTTCTCCTAAGAGGGAGATGGTGTACTTTGTTCGGTCGCGTATGTGTTAGAGCGTGGGTGATTTGAGATAGGATGTTGCATGAGGCTCCACGGATCGGTCTATCCATCTAGGTGTCACCAAGATTTATCATGCCTTGCGGGAAATCTCTTGGTGGAATGGCATAAAGAAGGATATTGCGGGAATTTGTAGCCAAGTGTCAAATTGCCAGCAAGTGAAAGTTGAGCATGAGAGATCGGGATGTGTATTCGGAGATATCGGCATCCCTACTTGGAAGTGGGAAGAAATCAACATGGACTTCATAATAGGTTTACCTGCACTCTCTTAGGTAGTACGACTCCATTTGGGTTGTGTTGGACGGAGTTAACCAAGTGCTCATTTTCTGCAGTCAAAACCATAGATTCGGCGAAAGATTATGCGATTATACATCAGGAAATTTGGTTAGGTTTCATGGAGTTCCCTTGTCCATCATATCGGATAAGGAGTACTCAATTCACCTCTCGTTTGAAAATCTTTCAAAAGGGACTTGATACCAGTGGAAGCTTAGCACGGCATTTCATGCAAGCGGATGAGTGGGCGGAGTATGCGTCCAGAATCTTGAGGACATGTTGAGAGCACGTTATTGATTTCGAGGTAGTTGGGATGAGTATTTGCCTCTTATTTAATTTGCCTACAACAACATTATCACTCTAGCATCCAAATGGAGCCGTTCGAGGCTTTTACGGACGAGTGTAGATCGCCCATTGGGTGGGAAGTCGGTGAGCCGTTGGTGAGTCCCGAGATTAGTTTTTTTCTGAAATTGCTCCCATGAAGAGTAATTAGATTGGAAGAAAGGATCGGCCCAGCTATATTGGCCCATATCTGGGATTGTGAGGCGAGATAGGCTGAGTAGCTTATGAGTTGGAGTTATCTTGGAGTTAGCTTCGATTCATCAGTATTTGTATCGCTCTTGAAAAAAGTGCTTGGGAGATCCGGCCTTAGTGGTTCGGTGTAAAGTGGTGTGAAGAATAGCCTCGATTATGAGAAAATTCCCTTTGCAATCTTGGATCATCGGGTTAGGAGGTGAGGAACAATGAAGTTGCTTGATAAGGTGTTATGGAAAAATCAGCATGTTGAGGGAGCCATGTGGGAAGAGCTGACAGATATGATGGATAAATACCCCATTTGTTCCCTCACGGCTAGGTTTCGGTTTGAATTGCTCAGTTTTTCCCTAAACCTCTAATTAGATTTTCATGTTCCGTTCATGCGTGAAAGCTTGTTTTATGATATGATATATGTATGTGATGTACGAATTCGAGTCCTCTATGTAGTTCTTTTCAAGGGTAGTCGTTAAAGTCGGTTTTCGGCTTAAATGATCGATATATGCATATGATGATTGTTTATTCTGAGTTTCTGCATGTTTCAAACATTCAGGACGAATTTTCCCAAGAGAGGATATATTGTTATACCAAGGGAACCCAGAGATTAGACACGGGAGTCAAGCAGGAGAATTTAGAAAAATATTGCGGCGGTGCGGGGATGAGTCACTAGACGACACGTGAGGAGATCCCACGAGTCGTCGGGTGGCTGTGGGAGGAGAGCTAGAATGGGAGTTTGAAGAGTGAAGTCGGCATAGAGACGACTCGTGGTCGGCTACCACGAGTCGTCGGGTCTCAGGTGGGGTGTGATTGAGGATTGCACAGGAGGTGACCGGTGCACCTAACAGATGGGACCCCACCCAGTCGTGGCCGGTCCCAGCAACTCATGGTGGAGTCGTGAAAGCCTTTGAAAATTTAATTAAGGATGAGGCGGTGTACTTGACGGAAGGTGACGGCGGCTCATGGTCACGGGTGACGAGTCATTGAGTCACCGGGTGCGATCACTGCCCCGAGTTATTTCTGAATTAGTAAGGTCCTTCTCATAATTTCCTACACCCCTAAGGCCTAAAGCATACCGTTTGAGGTAGGGACATGGTCTTTTAACGGAAAATAATTCATGTTAAGTCTCATTTGATGCTTTCAAGAGTTAGATAAGGGAGTAGGAGGTGATCCTAGGGTTCTTCTTCAAATTCTCCGAATTTTCATCTTGAGCTTTTCAAGGGAGTTAAGAATCAAGTAATTCCAAGTATGTAGGGTTTGAATCGGTAGTTTACTCCCTACCCATGCCTAATTCTTCTCAAATTCTATGTTTAAAGTTACTAAATCTTTATGGGTCTTAACCCAAATGCATGATTCCTCGAAAATTGATATGAGCTTGTTGTAGTATGTCTAAATCACGGGTTTAAATTGGTAAGAATTTTCATTTTCACTTGTTTCATTCAATGATTGATGATCGATCCTAAAAGCATAGGTGCCTAAAAATTCTATGTTTAAAGTTACTAAATCTTTATGGGTCTTAACCCAAATGCATGATTCCTCGAAAATTGATATGAGCTTGTTGTAGTATGTCTAAATCACGGGTTTAAATTATTGGGCTGTTTTCACTTGTTTCATTCAATGATTGATGATCCAATCCCTAAAAGCATAGGTGCCTAAATCATGAGTATTTTTGGTAAAGTTCATGGTTATGGTGATTCCTCAAGCATGATATGAGTGTTTATGAATTTTATGCATGTCTTCAATCTCTCATGTTATTATGATCACGTTTTCTATAAAATTTAAGCATTTCAAGGATTTTGAGAATATGGGCAATGCCCACATGTTTTTTATGGTTAATGAACTATGAGTTTGGCCAATCCACGAGCCCGATTTTATGGCTAGTATTACAAATTCTCAGGCATGTTATGATTATAACGATTTAACTAGCCATGAATGTCATGTATGAATTTCTATGAGCACGTTGCATGATTTGGGAGTAGTACTTAACACCGAGTAGGTTCAGGGCCCAGGTTATTCCCCGAATCTAAGAACTACATGCCACCGTAGGTTATGTTTGGGACATCCTCAGTGACCGTCCCCTATGCCCTCCGGGCCCTTCATGAGTGATATCACGCCTATCATGGTTCTACCCGAGGCATGGTATGAACGGCCTCTCGACTAGGATTATAGGTTGGGCTCCATGTGTGCTCATGTGGGGTATGTCTGTTATAGAAATCTCCCACTGTTCCTCATTGTTTTGATACATGTATGATTATGTTCTTTTGGCTCAAGTCATGTTTTATGAAATATTTTTCTATCATGATGTGACTATGATAGGTTTATGAATGCTTTTGGGAAACCTTGAGCCTCATGATATATTTATGATTTCAGTCTTTACGATCATGATGTCCCACTTCTATAACTCTTATGTTTTTAAGTATTGTTTTACACACCTTGCATACTCGGTACATCCAAGTACTGACCCGCATATTCCTATGTTGTATCGTTTCATGATACAGGATCCGGATCTCAGGTTCAGCATCGCTCCTAGCTTGCTCTCAGTTCTCAGTGGTGAGTCCTCATGATTCGAGAGCTTTATGTACAGATCTTGGCTATCTTTTGTTTCAGAATGTTGGGGTTAGTTGGAGTCTTGTCCCTTCAACCCGTCTATTATGATTAGAGGCTTTCAGACCTATTTTTTGTATTCAGCTATTTATGCTTGGATCATGTACTGTTGTTTCTTATATTTCATGTCTCGGTTTTTTACAGTTCATGATCATTATGCAAATTCTTCCGCCTTATGTGAATGATTTAGTTATATTCCATGGGTTGACTTGGGGTCCCTCGGGGCTCCTTGTCTCGTGTTTATGATTCGGGTGTACTCTCAGGTCGTGACATAAGTAAAACCACTAATGTAAGTAAAATCATTTAAAGACAATGCATCAAATAATACATAACATCAGAAAACTGAGAGTAGGACTTGCATGCATTCTTTCTGAAATCATGACCTCTTCGTAACATGATATAACATGCTTCATAACATCATAATTGAATCGATTGAATCAAAGCTGAATTCTGACATTTATAAGTAAAAGCTGAACATTGAGTCAAACCTTCTTTAAAACATGCATTTACATAAATCTCATAAGTAATGAATATGCATTTCTGAAATCATGAGGAACAATGGGAGACTCGTCTTTAACCGACATACCACGATAGAGCTTACATGGTACGAACTATTACACTCAAGTGAGCAGAGCCATCCAAAACCTTACCAGGGCTAAGGACACTACCATGATATCGATATCAAGCTGAAGGCCCATTCGAGCAAGGGGAAGCTCACAATGGAGGTCCCAAATTACATAATAGTATCAACCTATGTTGGCGCGTAGTTCTGAGGCATAGGGTAATTGACCCATAGCCTACTCGGTGCTAGACAATACTCCAAAAACATGCATATGCTCTACATCATTTATAATGAAGCTCGACATCATCATTTGATGAATCTTAATAATCAAATACATCTCAAATACGAAATCATGCATATGAGAAACTTTAGTTCAAAACATACCACAAGCTGAAAACATACTTGGGAGCCTTTGCTCCAAAACCATGAGGTAAGTTATGCATAGGAAGACCTAACTCAAAGCATACCACAAGTTAGACTATAAATTTGGGAGTTTGCACTCCAAAACAATGTGGTAAGCTTAGTTTGGGAAAACCATCATTTAAACTTAATATGTGGGCATTGCCCAAAGCTTTATCATCTTCGAAATACTCAATTCTCATCGAAAACATAATTATAAACATGGGTAGCTTCAAATCATGTTTTTCATCATAAGATCTCATTATTATCAAATATACTTCACAAATCTCACTTTTCATGATCATCTCATCAATGTGTTTCAACATTCATAAGGCTAGAAACATAATTTTAATTGAAATTATTATAAAATTTTCACATGCTTCATAGTTTGATAATAAAATCATAATCAATTCATACCCATGCGTAGAAATAGATAATTCATGCATTTGGGTAAAAACCCCATGGATCAATCATAGAATTTAATACTTTTTAGAGAGGGATTGGGCATGAGTGTGGAAGAAACTACCCATTCATAACCCTACATACCTGATGGAGACTGAATCTTACTCTCCCTTATATGCCCAAAAAGGAATTGAAAGAAATTGAAGAAGAAACCTTGAATCTCCCTTTTGATCACCTCTCTGTCACTCTTCTTTTCTTTTGCATGCATGAATGAAGACTTTAGGATAGTTTCCCCCTCTAAAACCCACATTTCATAGGCTAAAATGACGTAGTTTAGGCTTTAGGAACTTAGGAATTACAAAAAAGACCCTTACTAATTTCGCAGAAAACAACTGGCAGGTGGTCCTAACGGATGACCTGATGACTCGTTGCTAGAGGGCACGACTCATTATATCGATCGTCCAGTGCACTGCCTTATTTGTTCTCCTAGGCTCATAATGGGACAATTCACGGCTCGTTATGGGTGACCACGACTCGTGGTTACCACTCGTTAAGTACACTGCCTAACTTACTTTCTCCCCTTATTCCCTCTCCCCCTACGGATGACCCAACGACTCGTGGGTCCTGACCACGAGTCGTGGTATCACCCATAGGGTCTCAACTCTTCCAGGACTTCTTCTCAAAACCTAGGCCTTCCCCACGAATCACTTGACGACTCGTGGGCTGTCGTCACGAGTCGTGAGATGACTCGTCCTGAGACTACAATAAAAATTTCCACTTTTCCCCGTTTCAACTCCCGGGTCTGATCTTTGGGCTTCTGGGGTATAAAAACAATGGACTTACACTAGTAGGTGGTCACATGCGAAACACAGTTCCCAACGCAAGTGAGTACATTTTTTCCCAGTTTTCTGCATGTGAGTTATGCTTCGCGCATCGCCACCTGCGTTTCACAGGTGGCTCACAGTTCACCTTTCCCCAGATATTCTGGTTTAAGGTTGCGCCACACCTATATTTCATGGGTTGGCACCTGCATTTCCCAAGTGAGACAGAAAACTTCTTTTTCTTTGCAATTTTTGGACCGCTTTTGCGCACAGGCTACAACTCGCGCATGAGCACCTGTGTTTCGCAGGTCTCGCGCAGTGCTTGCTCTGTTTTTCTTTCACTTTGTTCCTCGTCCGAGCAACCTTCAAAACAAAAACAACAAAACATCAAATACCAAAATAAAAACATTGGGTTGCCTCCCAAGAAGCGTTTATTTAACACCGTGGCTTGACGGAGGTTCTCTTTTTACTACAGCTCATCCAAGTATGCAGCCTCAACCATGTTGATTTATTCTGACAAGCCCAAGTACTTTTTAACTCGCTGTCCATTCACTTTAAACTTTAACCCATTGATGTTGCCCAAGCATACGCAAGTGCACGTGGTCGTCAAGTAATATAGGATTTTAAAGTCCAGATATCGTACCCAAGGGACTTGTCAATTTAACTATTATAAGGTTGTCATCTCATTTTCACTAATCTACCAAATATTTAAAATGAAGATTGATTTAGAAAATTAAATTACTATAACTTCAAATATAAAATTAACTAAAACAAATGCAATCTTGATTGTATTTCAATAATGATGAAATACTAGCGCAGTGGCACTTGATTGGTTTTAAGTTGAGTTTTTCAGACGTAATTAAACTGGCATAATTCTTTTTATGGTTTCTAGTTGCAAGTTACTATCCCATTTCTTGCCACTATCCTTAGTATCCAAGAATTATTTCATAAATTTTGACGCTTATATCCCTATAGTCACAGGAGAACAATGAAACGATGGTTATGCCTACTTATTTTTCAAATAAACGGGGTTGAAGGGTATATCCCTATCCTCAACAACAACTTCTATCCTATCACCAATGTGTTCAAAGGTCTTTGAATTCCCATTCTATATTCATTTTTAACCCTTTCGATTCCCTTTCCCATGTTCAACTGAAAGCCAACGGATTACTTACAAGGTGATCAATCTCATAAATAATAAATTAACACAAATAAATACAAAAAACCAAAAAAAAGAATCAAAACCGACTTTAATTAGTCTTTCAAACAATCAACTATTCACCACAGCCACAACCATAGAATATGAGTTTAGCCACTCATAGACAAGCAGAAAAAATAAATAATTGTTCATCATCATACGAAAATATGAAGTAAAGAAGAGAAAACCTAGTTATAGAACTTTGTCTTCGTTCCAAACGACTTACAAGCTTTCATAAATGAACTATGAAATAAAAAAATGAGTAAAGACTGCTCAAAGAAGTTGAAAACTACTTAACAAATAACCTAAGGCCACTATTAATAGATGAGCCTTCAAATGACACTTCTACGCTTCAAGACTTGTCTTTAAAATCAGCATTTTCCGCCCCAGAATAAGCCTGGCGGGCCGCCCCATCTATCTCGCCACAGACTTAGTAAAATTTCCAGCAATTTCGGCTTCGGATAGGGTCTGGCGCTCTGCCCCTCTATCTCGCCAAGGTGTTTGTCACATTTCTCTAAGTCTAGACACCTCTGGTGCCGGGCGCCACTCATCTCGCCAAATTTTTGAAGTGTAATTTCTCTGAGTTGTTCCAGCCATAGCACCAGATTGAAGTTCTTGTTCTCTAAAGTTTGGTACTTGGTGCAGGGCGCCAACCATTGCACGAAACCCTTCATCTCCTCAAATTTTCATTTCTTGCATTATTTTGAGCCCGTTTTGCTTAGTTCCTGCTCAAATCAACTCATATAATTTGTTAGGGGCATAAAACACACACATAGATAAATTTAAGCATAAATTAAGGATTATGAACTCAAAACATGATCAAATATGGGTAAAAACATGGAAAATGGGCATGAAACTATGTCTAAATCACCACCCCCACTTAACCATTTATCATCCTTGAACAATCCTTAAAACACACCTAAACTCACGTTTCACCATCACACTTGACACCTCTATCAACTCATACTTAACTGGCTAGCATGGATCACTCATAGAGTGGTTTATCATCGTACAACAACTCTCACAAAGCACACAGAAAGATTCCACAATCAAGAACACACAACCTCTATAAATGACTCATCTTTTCAACACAAAAGGCCAACACGATTAAGTGTGACACATGCAATAAGTAGTACACTGGACTAGACCTCTTGTGCCCCTCACTTTTAGTGATGTTCCTCTCTCAAATTCATCAATGTAAAAACATGGAGCATAATAAGTAAGGCACACTCACACTCACAAATGATGTAATGCATATATGTAATCATGCCATAGGCTTGCCCTTCATGTACATTAAGAGTACCTAATTGCTTAAAGAGATTAAGATCACAAGGACTTTTCTTGGTTGTAATGTCGGCTAAGGGACGACTAGGATTGATATTTCTTTTTATAGTGACTACCATCCTAAGCACTTTTAAAACATATTTCACTTTTCTTGTCCACCACCTTTCTCCTTGTTTGTTCACCTTTCATCTACTCACCCTAGTCTTTTCTTTTCATGCCCCATTTTCACTACTTGACTGCTAGTTTTCTAATCATTAAATCACTAAGAATTGTGCAATTAAAGTTCTCTTTTTCAATTCTCTAACAGTAAGTAAACAACACAATTTTTATGGGCACCCTTCTTCTCATTTTTCTTTCCTTACCACAACTTTTTCTTCTTCCATTAACATTATACTTCAGTGGATCTTTCCTTTCAAGTCTCAAAGTACCTAAGACTACTTTGGATCAATAAATCTGAGGTCTCACAACAAGAGAGATTAAGCTATTATTGAAGCTAAGAAAGAATAAAGCTTTTAGGCTCAATGGGGTTAACTAGGGAGAATGATTAGGAAGGTAAAACAAATGTGGAAAAATATGGCTTTTCAAAGAAATGCCTTGATCCTCTCTCAACTCCCAACCAACTAGTTATCCTACATACAATAAGGCAAGTTTTAAATGCTACAATATATACATACAAAACAATTCAACTCATCTCTCATGGAAACAAGAATCTAATCAGTTTTTACAGTTACACATTCACACAATCATATTGAATGACGAATTTATTCATTGTTAAGCCCTGAGGATATGTTAAGTCAAATTAAAGAGATATGTGCGTCTCTCATGGATTCTCACTCATGCAAATAAGATGACCACTCTATTCACTCCAGCATAGTATCTAAGCAGAATATCAACAAGGATACAAGTGGATGACCCACGATTCAATCCTAAAAATAAAAAAATATGATGAAACTTCCCTTAAGACGGGCGTCATCCGTCTATCATAGGGAAATGTCATTGCTCTATGACTACAAAAAACCCAAACAAAACAAATAAAATATACCCCGAACTAAAGCAACCAAACATAACATAGTGAAGATGAACAACAAGTCAGAGTATCCCAGGCATCCAAGTCAACATCACCATACTAACTATTACAACCCATGACCTACGAATCATCAAGCTACTACTATGAGGAGTTACATAATAATGCTACGACCTACTACAAATATAGCAATCAAATAATAACAAGAATCTATCTTTCCTCCACCCCACACTTAAAAAGGTGCATTTTCCTCAATGCACACATAATCACATCATAAAGGGAGAGAAAAGGAACTTCCTGGGTCGCTATGAATCATCCTGAGAATTATACTCCTCATCCTCATCATCATCTTCACTATCAATTTGCATGGCGCCCATAGCACCAACATCCTCCTCATCCATATCTAGGTCATCAACACTATCTGTAAGGACTGTGGCCTCACCATCATTAAGCAGCTCTTCAAAAGCTGGGCTGACTCGACATATCAACATAGCGCTCTCTGTGAACAGGTACCATACCTCTAAAGCTGTCATCTCCTTTGCAGTGGTGGGTCGACCTCCTATCTTCAGCTGTAATTCCAGCATCCCAAACATAAGACCCTACCAACTCTCATCCCAAGCTTGCCGATCAGTTATAGTAAGAAGAGTGCCTATGGAAAGGACAACCTCCCTCACCTTTGTGACGTTTATCATCTTTCCAGCCAGGTGTCCTCCCAAAGGTAAGACAAGGTCTACATCCTCTTCCTCAATACCTTCCTCCCTCAAGAACATGGTCAGGAGACTTTTGTGATAATATTTTCATCTACAATTGTCTCGTGATCTTCTCATATGGTCACGAATCACAACACCAAAGTTGATCGGTATTCCCTTCATCAGCAAGTATACCAAGATAATTTGCTCCCAAGTCACCTCTGTCATATGTGTCCCAAGGAGAAAGAAAACACACACCAACTTCACCGACACCTTTGTCTCCTTATTCAAATAAGCAAACACCAATGTGGAATGCGTGCCATTATGATCCCTTGTCCAACAGGTGGATGAGTGCTCACCATATAAAGTGTGTCTAATGTCTCTGTATGGAGAATTCTCCACCAAGATGAAATACTCTGAAGGATCTACTGTAGGTGTCTCTAGGAAGGCATTGAACCTTTTAGCTGTGAATCGCACCACTTGACCTCTAATTTTCACCTTAGTTCTCTCTCCGAATGAAGTATCCCAATTTGCATAGAATTCCCTCACCAAAGTTAGGTTACACCTTTCCGGATCATTGAAGATATAACCAACTCCCAACTCACATATCTTGTCCCGACTGGCTGAGAACTCAAGTGCCAAGCGTCCCTCATCTATCCAATTCTCAGGGGCATACTTGGCTTCTTTTTGAGTTTGAACCAAGTAAGCCCATGAGGCCTACCGCGTTTGCTCTAGATCTCCTCACGGGGCCGGCTTTGGAAGCTGAAGAACTAGCCCCTGTTTTTCCTTTACTAGCCCTCTTGACATGTGGATCCGCAACAACCACCTCATTTCCTTTTGATGCCATGGTACCTAACAAGCAAAAATCACGAACTTCACAAAATTAGCTTATGAAAAAAATGGCTAACTAGTTAATTGTTGCAGGTGCAAAATCCACCCCACTTAATTTTCTAGCATGTTTGTGAGAATTTGTCAAATGGAGTACTCAATACTTCCCCTATCATTATCCAATCTCAACAATTCAATTTAATTCATTGCTCCATACTGCACTAGGTTCATGAATTTTTATTTCCTTTCCACTCTCCTCTAACTTCAACTTTTTTCAAGAATGCCTCAACTACGTCATCCCTCTCACTTTTCTCCTTCAATTTATAATTCAAGTAATTCATATAATGGAGTAACAATATTTAATTCAATAAACAATAAGCAATTTACTACCATCCAACATGAATTAGTTAAGATTCTCACCAATTCAAACATTTATCACATTCAAGAATCATGTACTTTCTCTCTCTACAATTAATACATCTACCCACCAACATTCAAGAATTTAATTTACCAACCCCCATCATCCCCACAAGTTCAAATCACCATATTCAACAAAGAATCAAGCTACCCAACAAAGATAACATACAATCATGAAAGAATTTAAGACATTAAGCTCATAAAATCCAAAACATAAAATTCAAGTTTTTCACCAACAATGGTGATTTTGGGTTCTAAATCTTGGGGAAGAAGGGTGTGGGAAAATATTTTTATAATTAATCAAACAAGAGAGAAGAAATATACTTACTTGAATTGAAGATGAGAGCTTCACCAACTTGTTGGAGAAGACAACAATGGAGGTGAAAGGGAATGGGAGAGCTACAACTTTAAGGGAGAGAGAGGAACTTTTTGCTTTTTGTTTTTCAACTTTTTAAAGGAAAAGGATGAATGGGACTTTAATTAAAGAGGTGGGGCATGGACTTTTATGTAATTTTAAGTCAATATTGACTCAAATTGACCAAAATTTTTCATCCAAACAACCCCTAATGCGCCGCCCCCTCTATCTCACCAAAGACTTCAAAAACAAATTTCTCTAGAGATGGGGGCTGGCGCGGTGTGCCACCCATAGACTCACTTGACAAAAAAATTTTATTCAAGGATTTAACTCCTGGAGCCTAATGTCAGGTATCTCACCCTAGACGTACACTGTTCACCTCAATGTCCCAATTTGTTCTTACCTCTTACGCCCCCTTCGTCTCTACAAAATAAAGAAAAACATACACAATGTCAAAAGGATGGGTTGCCTCCCACCAAGCACCTTATTTAAAGTCGTGGCACGACATTCATTGGTTGCCTTCCATGCAGCGCTAGATTTAACATCGCGGCATGACTATGGTCCCTGTTACTCTTTCATTCGAGTAGACTTGTGACCATACCAAGGATCTGCTAAACTTTCATGCATCATTCGATACTCCACTAATTGATTACAACCTCCAGGTTCTCCCGCCGACTTCACTTTGAAGTCCTCATAGTGAGATGGCATTCGTGTTGTTCTGAACACTTCAAACACTTCCTCCTGACCATCTACTCTCATACACATCTTTCCCGACTGAACATGTATGACCGCATTGGCAGTGGCTACAAATCCTCTACCCAAAATGAGGGTAACTGTTGCATCTGCCTCATAGTCCAGGATGAAAAGTCCTACCTTAATCGAGATATCTTCAATGATTCCCTCAAGATAAGACATAGACCGATCCACAAGCTGCAACATCACTGTGGTAGGATGTGGTTCACCTAATCCCAGAGTTCAGTATAGGGATGCCAGCATCAAGTTGATGCTTGCACCTAGATCACATAATGCTGAACCAACTTCCTTGCTTCTAATAGTGATAGGGATAGTGAAGCTCCTGAGGTCCTTTAGCTTTTTAGGAATTTTGTTCTTGATTCGGGAACTGCACTCTTCCATAAGAGCCACAGTTCAAACTATGTATGCCTCCTCTAATGGCCACGATATCCCCGAGATACCTGGCGTACTTTGGAACTTCCTGAAAAAGCTCCACCAATGGAATATTCACATGAACCTTCTTTAACAACTCAAGAAACTTACTACAAATTGTGTCCTCTGTCTTTTTCTTCAACCTTTGAGGAAATAGGGGAGGTGGTCTAGCTACTATAATTTTTGGTTGTGGGTTGCTAGAATCCCCCACCTCAATCTTGGATCCCACAACCTTTTCCTCATCAAAATTTATTTTCTAGGGACAACCTCACCCAACTCCTTACCACTGCGCAAGAAAATAGCATTTACATTTTCCTTAAGGTTCTTCTCGGTGTTACCCGGGAGTGCCCCCTGTGGTCTGTTGTTATGCTATAGGCCAATTGCCCCATTTTCCTTTCAAGCTCATGAATAGGCTTTTGCATTTCATTGACCACTTGCATCTATTTCACCATCCATTGCTTCATTGTCTCCTCAAAAGAACTGCTCCGCTGCTGGCCCTATGGCCTTTGATAAGTGTTCTGGGGCCTTTGGAAGTTTTGATTCCCTCCCAATTGGGGATCTGCTCCATTTCGGTACCTTGATTGTAGAAATTACCTGCAAAACCTCCACCACGACCTTGTTGTCCCACAAAATATACACATTCAGGATTAAGAGGACAACCTAAATAGGCGTGACTTTCTTCACACGCCTCATATAATGGTGGTGGGATTTGTACTTACTGTACCTGCTGCACTTGGCCTCCTATTGGTGTGGTCACCAACTAACTGATCGCATTCACCAACTGGCTAATGTCTACCCTGATTGCTGCTACACCATCCACCTCAATCTTTCCCAACACCTTTGCTGCTGTAAATCCTCTGCCTGAGTCTTGATAATCCTAACTCCCCGAAGTCATGAGGTTCAAGAGAGCCTCAATTTCATCATAACTTTTGGACAGAATCTGTCCCTATGCGGTAGCGTTAAGGAGTATCTTAGACTCAAGCTTCATACCCTCAATGAAGTTGTGCCCAATTATCTCTTTAGGTTGCATGTGGTGTGTACAATCCCTCAAGTAACCTTTGTAACATTCCCATGCTTGAGCTAGTGTTTCTCTATCTTTCTGTATGAACGTGGAGATCTTTCTCCTAAGTTCTTTAGTTCTTCTCGAAGAGAAAAAATGGTTGATGAACTTATTGGAAAGGATCTCCCAAGTGGTGATGGATCCTGCAGGCTCATTTTGAAGCCACTCCTTGGCCTCTCTGATCAGTGAGAATGGAAACAGAGTCAACTTGACATATTCATCTGACACATTCTGGTAGTGGAAGTTCTCACTCAGCTCTACAAACATCATCAGATGCTTGTGGGGAGCCTCGTGCGGCTTGCCCTAAAATTGACAAGTGTTTTGGACCAACCGCATAATCCCTTCTTTCAGCTCAAAGTTCCCAGTGATGGCTGGTTTGACAATCACTTTACAAGCTTTCTCCAAATTAGGCCTAGAAAAATGCATCACTAGAACTCTCTCATTCTCTTCACCTTCTGCTTTCCCGATGTTTTCCATAATTAATTCTCTCTATTTCAAGATAAAGAGAATCCAAAGGTTGTCCTTGACTTCTCATGCTTTGGCATACACTAAGGCAAAAAACCTAGTGAACTTCAATAAAAACAAGAAACAAACGTAAACTACATACTAGCGAAATAAAATTCTAACCTATAAATGATTAAACATTATTCAAGTCCTTAGCAACGGCGCCAAAAACTTGATGTCACCCAAGCGCACGCAAGCGCACGTGGTCGTCAAGTAATATAGGATTTTGAAGTCTAGATATCATACCTAAGGGACTTGTCAATTTAATCGTTATAAGGTTGTTACTTCATTTTCACTAATCTACCAAACAGTTAAAATGAAGATTGATTTAGAAAATTAAACTACTAAAACTTCAAATATAAAATTAATTAAAACAAATGCAAGATTGATTGTATTTCGATAATGATGAAACATTAGGGAAATGGCACTTGATTGGTTCCAAGTTGGATTTTTCAGACATAGTTAAACTGGCATGATTCTTCCTATGGTTGCTAGTTGCAAGTTATTATCCCATTTCTTGCCTTTATCCCTAATATCCAAGAACTATTTAATGAACCGTAACTCCTATATCCCTATGATCGCAGGAGAATAATGAAACGACGGTTATGCCTACTTGTATTTCAACTAAACGAGGTTGAAGGGTATATTCCTATCCTCAACAACAACTTCTATCCTATCACTAATGTGTTCAAGGGTATTTGAATTCCTATTTTGTATTTATTTTTAACCCTTTTGACTCCCTTTCCTAAGTTCAATTGAAAGCCATCGGATTACTTACAAGGTGATCAATCTCATAAATAATAAATTAACACAAATAAATACAAACAACCGTAAAAGAAGAATCAAAACCCACTTTAATTAGTCTTTCAAACAATCAACTATTCACCATGGCCACAACCCTAGAATATGAGTTTAGCCACTCATAGACAAGATAAAAAATAAATACTTATTCATCATCGTACGAAAATATGAAGTAACGAAGAGAAAACCTAGTTTATAGAACTTTTTCTTCCTTCCAAACGGCTTACAAGATTTCATAAATGAACTATGGAATAAAAAAATGAGTAAATACTGCTCCAAGAAGTTGAAAACTACTTAACAAATGACCTAAGGCAATTATTTATAGATGAACCTTCAAATTATATTTCTACCCTTCAAGACTTGGGTTTAAAATAAGCATTTTCTGCCCTGGAATGACCCTGGCGGGCCACCCCACCTATCTCGCCACAGACTTTTGTCAAATTTCCAACAATTTCAGCTCCGGATAGGGGCTGGCGTGCCGCCCCCTCTATCTCGCCAAGGTGTTCGTCAAATTTCACCTCTGGCATGGGGCACACTCATCTCGCCAAATTTTTGAAGTGCAATTTCTCTGAAGTTTGAGGGCTGGCGCGACGCACCAGCCATAGTACCAAATTGAAGTTCTTGTTCTCTAAAGTTTAGGACTTGGTGCGGTGTGCCAGCCATAGTACTAAACCCGTCAGCTCCTCAAATCTTTATTTCTTGCATCATTTTGAGCCTATTTTTCTTAGTTTCCTACTCAAATCAACTGAAGTCATTTGTTAGCTCATAAAACACACACATACATTAATTTAAGCATAAATTAAGGATTATGAAACTCAAAAAATGATCAAATATAGGTAAAAACATGGAAAATGGGCATGAAAATATGCTCACTATCATCCATCAACTCCTTCGAGCTCAACAGCTCTATCTTCAAACACATGGGACACCTTAAAGGGACCCGACCACTTGGATTTAAGTTTTTGGGGAAACAACCGCATCCTAGAGTTAAATAATAGCACTCGATCTCCCTGAGTAAATTCCCTGTGCAAAATTTTTTTATCATGGTATTTCTTCATTCGTTCCTTGTATATGGTAGCATTTTCATAAGCCCTCATTCTGAACTCATCCAGCTCATTAAGATTCTCCACTAGCCCATGAACGACTTTCCCCCAGTCAAGGTTCAAACTCTTCAAGGCCCATATGGCCTTATGATCTAATTCCACCGGTAAATGGCAAGGTTTGCCAAAGAAAAGTTGGTATGTTGACTTTCCGATTAGCGTTTTATATGCTATCTGGTAAGCCTAAAGGGGTGTCATCTAGCTTTCTTGCCCAATCTTCTCTATTGGCATTGACTGTTTTAGTCATAAGGACTTAATCTCCATATTGGATACTTCTGCTTAGCCACTAGTTTGAGGATGATAAAGGGTAGCAATTATGTGCTTCACACCATACTTCGCTAGCAAAGCGTTAAACAATTGATAGCAAAAGTGGGAAGCCTCGTCACTGATGATAGCTCTAGGGGTGCCAAAACGTGAGAAGATATGCTTTTTCAAAAAGGTTGTCACACTTCTCCCTTCATTGTTGGACAATTCCACTGCTTCAACCCATTTAGACACGTAGTCTATAGCCACAAGAATGTAAGTATTTTCATAAGAGCTCACAAACGGCCCTATAAAATTGATCCCCCATACATCAAACAACTCTACCTCTAGGATTGGTGTAAAAGAGAGCTCATGTCACCTTGAGATGCTTCCAGATTGCTGGCATTGGTCACACTGCTTAATAAAATCACGAGCATCATGATGGAGAGTGGGCCGGTAAAACCCACATTGTAGCACTTTTCCAGTTATCTTCACACTCTAGAATGGCCTCCAACAGGTGATGAATGACATGCCTTGAGAATTGGAATCATTTCAAACTCCGAGACACATCATGCTATCATCACAAATATGAAAGAGATCTGATCATCCCAATAGAACTTTTGGACATCATACATAAACTTCTTCTTTTGATGAAAGTTTAATCCTTCGGGAGTGATGTTTCTTTCCAAGTAGTTAGCAAAATCTGCAAATCAAGGTGTTATGTCGTGGGATGCAGCCAAAATATGCTCATCAGGGAAAGCATCATCAATCTCCTCATTTACACCCGGCTTACCATCTATTTCTAGACGAGAAAGATGGACATCCACCTGATTCCCGCATCCTCTCCTATCCCTTATTTCAAAATCCAATTCTCTGAGAAAACAGACCCACCTGATGAGCCTTGGCTTAGCATCTTTTTTTAGTCATCATATATCTGAGTGTAGCATGGTTTGTGTGCACCACTACCTTGGTCCCTAACAAGTATGCTCGGAATTTTTCAAATGAAAACACTACTGCAAGCAACTCTTGTTCTATCACTATGTAATTTGCTTGCGTATCACTCAGGGCTTTGCTGGCATAGTATATGGGGTAAAAAATCCTTTCTTTCCATTCTCCTAGGACTGCCCCTGACGCCACACCACTGGCATTACACATCAATTCAAAGGGCTCTGGCTAATCTGGTGCGGTGATGATTGGAGCTGATATAAGCTTCTATTTCAAATCAATGAAAGCCCTCATAATCCTCGTCAAAATAGAATTTTGCATCTTTTTCCAACAACCAGAACAAAGGATGAGATACCTTGAAAATATATTTGATAAAGCAGCAATAAAAGCCTGCATGTCCCAAAAATCTCTTAATGCCCTTCACATTCTTTGGAGGAGGTAGATGAGTTATGGTATCAATTTTCGCTTGGTCTACCCTATCCCTTTATCAAAAATTTTATGCCCGAGTACAATACCTTTTTTACCATAAAATGGCACTTCTCCTAATTAAGTACCAAGTTCATTTCCTCAAATCTCTTCAACACCTCATCCAGATGAACCACGCAGTCCTCAAATGAATTTCCCACAATTGAGAAATCATCCATGAATACTTCCATAGTATCCTCCACCATATCTGAAAAGATTGACATCATGCACCTCTAGAACGTAGTTGGGGCATTGCAAAGCCCAAAGGGCATCCTCTTAAATGCAAAAGTTCTATATGGATATGTAAAGGTGGTTTTCTCTTTATCTTCCAGCGCAATCAAAATCTGATTATATCCTGAGTCTCCATCCAAAAATAGTAATACTCTTTCCCAGCCAGTCGATCTAGCATTTGATCAATGAATGGGATCAGAAGATGATCCTTCTTGGTTCACGAATTCAGCTTGCGACAGTTAATACATCCCCTCCATCCAGTGACTGGACGTGTAGTTATCACCTCATCTTTCTCATTTGGCACCACCGTGATTCCACCTTTCTTGGACACACATCATACTGGGCTCACCCAACTGCTATCAGCTATTGGGTATACAACTCCCGCATCTAACCCTTTAATGATCTTTTTCTTGACTACTTCTTGCATCACTGGGTTTAAGCGCTTCTGATGCTCAATGTAAGGTCTACAATCTTTCTGAAGGTTGATCTTATGAGTGCAAATACCCAGTGGTATACCAATTATGTCGGCAATAGTCCAGTCTATTACTAGAATATGCTTCCTTAAGACTACCAGAAGTTCTTCCACTTGTTGTTTATTAATCTTAGCTAAGATGATCACAGTCAATGTGTCGTTCAACCCAAGATACACATACCTCAAATGGGCAGGTAGCAGCTTAAGCTCCAAAATTGGTGGTACAAGGATTAATGGTTGCGACGGTGGAGTTCTTCTATTCTTGAGGTCAAGATCAAGCTTCCTTGGTTGGAAGGAGTAGGACCCCAGACTATTTATAGCAAGACATGACTCTTCTATCCCTTCACTTCCTATGCCATCAAACTCAAGAGACTGCTTTCTAATGTCTCCTTGAAAAATGACTCCTCTACTTCCTATTCTATATCTTCCTCATCAACATTGCTTGGGGTTAAGGTTGTATCTTCTTTAGTCTACTCATGGGTTGTCATGCTTTCCCTTGATTCCATTTGAGATGCTAACAAATTCATTCTCTCCTCAATATGTCTGATGGATACTGTATGGTCCTTCCCCCATTTCAGTGAGATCTAAAAGATCACTTTTCAGCTCGTGAATTCCCAAGTCAGTTGAAACAACTCGTTCAAGAATCACTTCAAGCACTCCTTCAATGCGGGAGTAGGATGACTCGTCACTCCCCTGACTACTTGCTTCAGCTATACAATCAGAGTCAAACTTGATTTTTTTCACGAGGATACCAATAACCTTGGTTGTCCTTTTGGTATCTTGAATGAAAACCCATTATGTAATTTGCTAACAACTCAATTCATTTCATTACTACTATCAACACAACATCTTTTCTCTCCTCCCGTCTCCACATTTCACCATCAGTTGGAGAGATCCAACATAAGAAGACACCTCAGAATTTTGAATTATCCTTTCAAAAGGGTTCATCTTTATGCCCCTAGTCAGTCAACAAAAATCATAACAAATGCAAAAGAAAAATAACACAAGATGCTAAATTAATTCAAATCAACAAATAACTAATGGTTATCAAATATCATTCCCCAGCAATGGCGCCAACATTGATGACATCCAAATCTACTCCTCACTAGGAGAAAGTGTACATGGTCATCGCAATATAATTTACCCAACTTGTGAGTCGGGGTCAAATCCATAGGGAATGAAGATTCATAGCAACAAACGTTTTCTGTCAAATTGAATTAAATAGCATCATTGTATCAAAACTAGAAAATTAAATATTGGGGGTTGTAAGATCACATAATGAATTCAAATTCAATCAACGAAACAAGACAACCAACTTCAAAGTAACAATATGAGTGAATACTAGGGGTATGCTATTTATGGGGCAATAATAGGATTGAGGTTAACTAGCAAATCAAAGCATTATTTATGAACATAAATAGTCAAGGACAAGTTGACACTCAATGTTTCTTAACCACTTGGGAGTCTTTTGCCTTGTATTTTCTCAAACCCCAAGATCCCATACACATCAACCACTACAACTTAGGTAAGAATTAAGCTATCTCTAGCCTCAATTCTTTAATGGGTGTATGAAAATGGGTATTGGCTATCTCTAGCCCAATCCAACTCAATTAAAACTCAATTATCCACCACTGTTCTCACCCATATTCTATTCCTCTTTTTCAAGGCAGCGTCAATCCGATGCACCANTTCCTCTTTTTCAAGTAACAATAGAACAAGTAAACACAATCCATACTTTTAATTATAGATATTTCAATTATAATTTAGAAAGAACAATGGATTTATGCTAAATAAGTAATCCTAAGAATAAACTAGCAATATCCAATCCATTTTAGCCCCTATCATGCACACACCCCTAAAAAGGTATTTATGTAATACCTCAAAACTCTAAGATCAGATCCGAAAGTTGAAACGGAGAAAACTGAATTTTCTCCACCAGGTTATAGGATGAGTCATCCATGACCCGAGGGGTGCACCACGAGCCGTTGAGTGACTCATAGGGAGGGGTTCAGTCTTGGTTGAAAATTTGGGATTTGAGGTGACCAAAGGTGTGACCATGAGTCATGGTCAACACCACGAGTCGTCTAGTGATCCTTAGTCAAGGGTGCTTGGAGGATTGGAAATTTGGGCAGTGTAGATGACGACTTGGTCACCATAAGTCGTTGGGCACACCACGAATCGTGGTGTACCTCGTGTTGACCCTTATAAGGTAGGTGACTGGTGTAAGTAACGACTGGCAAACCTGAGTCATGGTCCATGGCACGAGTCGTCAAGTCCCTCATTGAGACTGGCAGTGTGTTTTTCCCTATGAATTTATTAAGGGCTTTTCCGTAATTCATAAGTTCCTAAAGCCCATACTGCATCATTTTAAGCTTAGTTAGGATTGTTTTAAGGGGTTTTAGCTCATTCTAAGTTACTCCTCTCCATGCATGCAAGACTAGAAGGTTCCTAGGGGGTGATCAAGGCTAAATCCATCAATTCTCCTTCAATTTCCTTTGGGTATTCAAGGAACAACGTAAAATCAACTTACCAAGATATGTGAGGCAATGAATGAGAGTTCCTTTCACTCACATTCCCTAAACTCTTCTCAAATTTCATGGATTTTAAATTCCAGATTTCAAGTTTCATGATCTATGAGGTTTATTCCAATTCTTGTAAAATTTCTTTATGATCTCTCGATGGGTCAATGCCTTTCATGTTTTAAATCATGTTTTATGATCTATGACAATAATTTATAACTATTTTGATTATTAAATTATAGTTTCAAATTTTAGTTAAATTATGCCCAATTATGTATGTTCTTATGAAAAGTCAAGATATGATTTCATTATTATCTTGATCTAAACAAGCCCAATTATGATTTATGCCTTATGATATGATTTCTATCAAGTACTTATAATGGATTTATGAAATAAAAAGTATATACATGTTTTACAAGTATGCATGAATTTCAGGGTTTATGAATTTATGATTACGGCCGACTCACGAGCCTTATTTCAAGGCTAGTTCACGTATTCCAAGCATGGTTATGATTATTATGATTTAACTAGCCCATGAATCTCATCTACATTTTCCTTATTATCATATGAGAAATATATATGTTTTTGGAGTATATTTTACACCGAGTAGACCCAGGGTCTAAGCATACCCCGAGTCTCAGAACTACGCGCCAATGTAACCATGATGGGACCTCCCTTGAGACTGTCCCTTTTTGCCCGAATGGGGCCTTTCATGAGTGATATCACGCTTCTTTTCATGTTTCTACCCTTGGCAAGGTACGAACACCCTCCGACTAGGGGTTTACAGGTCGGGCTCCATGTGTTCTCATATGGGGTATGTTGGTTATGAGAATATCCCATTGTTCCTCATGATTTATGCATGGTTATGTTATGTTATCTTGGCTCAATTCATGTTTAGAAAAGGCTTTCTCTTATGATTGTGATTATGACTGATTTAGGAATTTTTTGAAAACCTTTAGCCCTTATTTTTACATTGTGATACTTACGTTATGATCATCTTGTCCTACTCCTATGAACTCTTATGTATTTTTCTTACTGTCCGTTTTACTTACCTTGCATAATTGGTACATTTCAAGTACTGACCACATACTCTATGTTGTATCGTTTCATGATACAGGTCCGAGGGATCAGTCTCAGCCGCATCATTAGTCCTACTTCCCTCTCAAACCTGTCCAACTAGCATTGGTGAGTCCTCATCCTTCGAGGCCATTTAGTATATGTAGTTGTTATGTTTTTTAGACTTATAGAATTAGTTGGAGATGTTGTACCATCAACTCATCAGATATGTTAGAGGTTTTGAGACATTATGTAGAAATCAGCTTGTCATGTAGGATTCTACTCTAGCTTGATTTTTTTGTGCAGACTTCCATTATTATGTATGTTGAACTTCCACCTTATTATGTTGATCTTAGATTTTATTTTCATGTCGTGGGTCGACTTGGAGCCTCTTAGTGTTCGTTGTCCCGTGTCTCGATTGGGGACTATGTTCGAGTCGTGACAAACTTGGTATCAGAGCATTAAGTTTTGAAGTACCCTAGGGTGTCTGCAAGTGGCATTAAGTAGAGTCTTTTTCATGGGTGTGAAGCGCGCCACACTTATGACGAAGAGGATACGAGACGTTTAGGAAATGTTTCCTTCTTTCATGATCTATGTCGTGCGATGAGATATCTCTCTATCTTTCTAATTCGTGCTATAAGCAATGCAAAATCATGCCTCCTCGCCGAGCTAACAGAAGAAGAAAAGGGAACTGAAATGGCTATAAGAATGGCAATGGAGATGGGCACCAATAGGCCCCACCAGCCTATGAGGAGCATATACCTGAGCAGGTTTCCCACGCTGAGTTTAGGGAAGCTATACAGATGTTAGCCCAGGCCTTGACGCCCAGGTCAATCAACAAGCGATAGCGCATGTCCCTTAGAACCGGAATGCAACGGTGACAAGAGTTAGGGATTTTCTGAGGATAAACCCTCCGGAGTTTCTTGGGTCAAAGGTGGACGAGGATCCACATGAGTTTATTGATGAGATTTTGAAGATTACTCAGATCATGGGGGTTACTGGAGAGGAGTGTGCCGATCTAGCCTCGTATCAGTTGAAAGGGGTTGCACACATCCGGTTTAAGAGATGGAAGGATAGCAGGGCAGTTGGAGCAGGCCTTATTGGTTTAGAGGAGTTTCATATCGCATTTCTGGATTGGTTCTTCCCTCGTGAGATGAGGGAGATTAAAGCACGGAGTTTTTGAACCTGAAGTAGGGTAAAATGACAGTCCAGGAGTATGCTTTGGAGTTCACTCAATTGTCCAAGTATGCACTAGAGCTAATGGCTGATCAGAGAGCTCATGTGAGCAGGTTTGTTCATAGAGTGGCGGACTACCTAGACAGGAATTGAAGGATCACCATGCTTCATCAAGATATTGATTTTCCTCAGATAGTTTTGCACGCCGAGCCGATGGAGGCGATGCACCTGAGAGAGAGAGAGAGGCCAAGAGGGCCAGGACGGACAGTGTTGGGTTCACTCAACAGAGATCTGGTGGCAGTCACTGCCCTCAGTTTTAGTAGAGGTTATTAGCCCCGGCACCATCATCAGCTAGTGTTCCATCCAGACTCAAACATGATCAGAGAGGTAGAGCATCAGGCTCGAGGGGCCAGAGAAGCATGACAGGAGATCGCACTTTCCCAGCTTGTACAAACTGTGGCAAGAATCACCCAGAGAGGTGTTTAGTTGGCTCAGATACTTGTTTCGGGTGTGGCAAACCCGAACACAAACTAAAGGATTACCCTTCAGCCAGACTAGGTGATGGTGGAGCCCGTATCCTAGCCGCTAGTTCAGCGACTCCGGTAGCACGTCCCTTTCAGTAGGGTGCTTCTACTAGCTCAGCTGGTGACCAGCACCAGAACAGGTTCTATGCACTTTCGTCATGACGGGAGCAGGAAATTTTGCCCGATATGATGATTGGTATGTTATGAGTATTCCACCTTGCTGTATATGCATTGTTAGATCTAGGAGCTACTTTGTGTTTTGTGACGCCCTATGTTGCTAGTAGTTTCGGAGTCAGTCCCGAAATCCTATTAGAACCCTTCTCAGTCTTTACTCCGGTTGGTGATTCAATTATAGCTAAACAGGTTTATAGAATTTGCCCAATCAAATCCTTCATAAAGTCATATTTAGTAGAGTTAGCCATGACTGATTTTTATGTTATCCTTGGAATAGATTAGTTATATGCATGTTATGCCTCAGTCAATTGTAGAACCCGTGCAGTAGAGTTCAGATTTCTGGGTAAGCTAGTCCTAGAGTGGAAGGGTAGTTCAGTTGTGCCTATAGGTCGCTTCATTTCCTAACTTAAGGCCAGAAAGATGATTTCTAAGGGTTGTGTGTACCATCTAGTTAGGGTTAAGGATGCTACGTCCGAGACCCTAACTATCCAATCAGTTCCAATAGTATGTGAATTTCCAAAATTGTTCCCAGATGATGTACCGGGAATTCCTCCCCAGAGGGAAATCGATTTTGGTATTGACCTTCTTCCCAATATGCAACTTATATTTATTCCTCCTTACAGAATGGCTCCTGCTGAGCTAAAGGAGTTAAAGGATTAGTTGAAAGACCTTTTAGAAAAGGGTTTCATCAGACCAAGCAAATCCCCATGGGGTGCACCAGTTCTCTTTGTCCGCAAGAAGGATGGTTTCCTTTGAGTGTGAATTGATTATCGATAATGGAACAAGGTTACTATCAAGAACAGGTATCCTCTCCCCATGATTGATGATTTGTTTGATCAACTTCAGGGTGCTAATTGATTTTCGAAGATAGACCTCAGGTCTGGATACCATTAACTCATGGTTCGGGAGAATGACTTCCCGAAGATAGCCTTCAGGACTCGTTATGGTCACTATGAGTTTGTAGTTATGTTTTTTGGACTAACGAATGCTCCTACATATTTTATGGATTTAATGAACAGGGTGTTCAAGCCATATTTGGATATGTTCGTGATTGTGTTCATAGATGACATCCTTATATACTCTTAAGGATAGCCAGTTGTATACCAAATTCAGTAAATGTGAGTTTTGGTTGAGCTCGGTGGCATTTTTGGGTCATGTAGTTTCAATTGAGGGTGTACAAGTGGACTCTCAAAAGATAGAAGCGGTGAAGAATTGTCCTAGACCAATGAATCCTTCAGATATAAGGAGTTTATTGGATTTAGCTGGTTATTATCGAAGATTTATTGAGGGATTTTCATCCATTGCAGCCCTATTGACTAAGTTAACCTAGAAGAAAGTGAAGTTTCAATGGTCGGAGGCTTGTGAGAAAAGCTTCCAAGAGTTGAAGACTCGACTCATCTCAGCACCGGTGTTGGCCCTACTCGAGGGTACCGATGGGTTTGTGGTATATTGTGAGGCTTCGAGGATTGACCTTGGTTGTGTACTGATGCAACATGTTAAGGTTATATCATACGCATCCAGGCAGCTGAAGGTCCATGAAAAGAACTACCCGACTCATGATCTCGAATTGGCGATGGTAGTATTTTCATTGAATATTTGGAGAAACTATCTATAGGGGGTCCATGTGGATGTGTTTATAGACCACAAAAGCCTATAGTACGTGTTCACGCAAAAGGATTTGAATTTGCATCGGAGAAGGTGGTTAGACTATGATATGAGTGTCATGTATCATTCGGGCAAGGCTAATGTGGTGGAAGACGCTCTTAGCAGGCTTTCCATGGAGAATATGTCTCATGTATATGAGGAGAGGAAAGAGTTGGTAAAAGATGTGCACCGACTTGCACGACTAGGAGTTCATCTAGTTGATTCGGCGGATGGTGGTGTCATCGTTCAGAATGGATCAAAATCATCTTTGGTGACAAATGTTAAGGCTAGACAAGACGAGGATCCTATTTTGGTGAAGTTGAAGGAAGCAGTTCAAAATCAGAAGGTCGAGGTTTTCTCCCAAGGGGGAGATGGTGTGCTCCGATATTAGGGTCGTTTGTGTGTACCGAATGTTGGTGACTTGAGGAAGCAGATGTTGCATGAAGCTTATGGTTCCAGATACTCTATAAATCCAAGTGCCACCAAGATGTATCGTGACCTCCGGGAAGTCTATTGGTGGAGTGGCATGAAGAAGGACATAGCAGAATTTATGGCTAAGTGTCCGAATTGTCAACAGGTGAAGGTTGAGCATCAAAGAATTGGAGGTGTGCTTCAAGAAATTAGTATTCCTACTTGGAAGTGGGAGGAGATCAATACGAACTTCATCAAAGGGTTGCCTCTCACTCGCCAATAGTATGACTCTATTTGGGTGGTGGTGGACAGGTTAACTAAGGCAGCTCATTTCTTACCGATCAAAACTACCAATTCAGCGGAGGGTTATACTAAGGCATACATTCAGGAGTTAGTTCAGTTGCATGGAGTGCCATTGTCTTTCATATCAGATAGAGGTACTCAGTTTACCTCCCAGTTTTGGAGATTATTTCAAAAGGGACTCGGTACTCAGGTCACGCATAGCATGGCATTTCACTTGCAGAAAGATGGTTAGGATGAGCGGACCATTCAGACTCTTGAGTAAATGTTGAGAGCGTGTGTGATTGATTTCAAGGGTAGTTGGGATGATCATTTGCCTCTCATAGAATTTTCATATAACAACAGCTACTATTCCAACATTTAGATGGCTCCATTTGAGGCTCTCTATGGGCGGAGATTTAGATCGCCTATTGGTTGGTTTGAGGTCGGTGAAGCTATATTGATAGGTCTAGATTCAGTCCATGAGGCGATGAAGAAAGTTCATCTCATAAGGGACAGGTTGAAAACAGCTCAGAGTCGTCAAAAGTCTTATGCCGATGTGAGGAGGAGAGAACATGAATTTAAAGTTGATGGTTGGGTGTTTCTAAAGGTGTCTCCCATGTAGGGAGTGATGAGGTTCGAAATGAAAAGGAAACTCAGTCCCCGATATGTTGGTCCGTACCGAATTGTCAAACAGGTTTGCAAGGTAGCATATGAGTTAGAGTTACCCTTAGAACTAGCTTTAGTTCATCCAGTTTTCCATGTATCGCTTTTAAAGAAGTGCTTGCGTGGCCCAGCTCTAGTTTTTCTGGTGGAGAGCGTAGGTGTGAATGATAGACTTAGTTATAAGGTGGTTCTGGTGGAAATACTGGATCCTCAAGTTCGAAATCTAAGAAATAAATAAATAGCTTCAGTCAAGGTTTTGTGGAGGAATCAGAATGTTGAGGGAGCTACGTGGGAAGCCGAAGAAAATATGATGGCTAAATACCCACATCTATTCCCTTCTGGCTCAGTTTCAGCTTGAGGTATCAGTTTCCTCCTTAGTACTCTATTCAGTTTCATGTTTAGCTCATGTGCCCCGTTTCTTTCATGTCATTGAGTGTATATGTGATTTAGGAATTCAGTTCAGTCATGTAGTTCAAATGTGAGTCAGTCACTCCATCAATTTTTAGCATGTATGTTCAGTATTTGAGTATGATGATTGCATTTATCTGCTTTTCAGTATGATTTTCAACATTCTAGGAAGAATGTTCCCAAGGGAGAGATATTATAATATCTCGAAAATCCTAAGATCAGACCCAAAATTTGAAATAGAGAAAACTAAATTTTCTGCACCAGGTCACAGGACAAGTCGTCCCATGACCCATGGGGTGCACCATGAGTCGTGGAGTGACTCGTGGGGAGGGGTTTAGTCTTGGTTGAAAATTTGGGATTGAGGTGACCGCGGGTGTGACCACGAGTCGTGGTGTTGGTCAACACCACGAGTCTTCTAGTGATCCGTGGTCAAGGGGTGCTTGAGAATTGGAAATTTGGGCAGTGTGGACTATGACTTGGTCACAACGAGTCGTTAGGCACACCACGAATCATGGTGCCCCTCGCAGTGACCCTCAAAAGGCAGGTGACCGGTGTAAGTAATGAATGGCAGACCATGAGTCGTGGTCCATGGCACGAGTCATCTAGTCCCTCGTTGGGACTGACAATGTTTTTTTTTCTATGAATTTATTAACAGCTATTCCGTAATTCCTAAGTTTCTAAGGCCTATACTATGTCGTTTTAAGATTAATTAGATTTTTTTAAGGGGGTTTAGCTTATTCTAAATCACTCCTCTCCATGCGTGCAAGACTAGAAAGTTCCTAGGGGTGATCAAGTCTAAAATCCATCAATTCTCCTTCAATTTTCTTTGGGTATTCAAGGAAGAGTGTAAGATCAACTTACCCAGGTATGTGAGGTTATGAATGAGAGTTTCGTTCACTCTCATCCCCTAAACTCTTCTCAAATTTCATGGATTTCAAATTCTAGAATTCAAGTTTCATGATCTATGAGGTTTATTTCAATTCTTGTGAAATTTCTCTATGATCTATCGATGGGTCAACCCTTTCATGTTTTACATCATGTTTTATGATCTATGAGAAAAATTTATAACTATTTTGATTATTAAATTATAGTTTCAAATTTAATTAAATTATGCCCAATTATGTATGTTCTTATAAAAAGTGAAGTTATGATTTCATTATGATCTTGATCTAAATTAGCCCAATTATGATTTATTCCTTATGATATGATTTATCTCAAGTACTTATCATGGATTTATGAAATATAAAGTATATACATATTTTACAAGTATGCATAAATATCAGGATTTATGGATTTATGATTATGACCGACTCATGGGTCTTATTTCATGTCTAGTTCACGTATTTCAAGTATGTTTATGATTATTATGATTTAACTAGCCCATGAATCTCATGTATGTTTTTCTTATTATCATATGAGCACTATATATATTTTGGGAGTAGTATTTAATACCGAGTAGACCCGGGGTCCAAGCATACCCCGAGTCTCAGAACTATGTGCCAACGTAGCCATGATGGGACCTCCCTTGAGACTGGCCCATTTTACCCAAATGGGCCTTTCATGAGTGATATCACGCCTCTTTTCATGGTTATACCCTTGTCAAGGTACGAACACCCTTCCAACTAGGGGTTTACAGGTCGGGCTCCATGTATGCTCATATGGGGGATGTCGGTTATAAGAATCTCCCATTGTTCCTCATGATTTATGCATGGTTATGTTATGTTATCTTGGATCAAGTGATGTTTAGAAAAGGCATTCTCTTATGATTATGATTATGACTGATTTATGAATATTTTTAAAACCTTGAGCCCTTATGTTTACATTATGATACTTACATTATGATCATGTTGTCCTACTCTTATGAACTCTTATATTTTTTTGTACCATCCTTTTTACTTACCTTATATACTCGGTACATTTCAAGTACTGAATACATACTATATGCTATATTGTTTCATGATACAGGTTCGAGGGATTAGTCTCAGCCGCATCTTTAGTCCTGCTTCCCTCTTAGAGCTATCCAGCTAGCATTGGTGAGTCCTCATCCTTCGAGGACGTTCAGTATATGTAATTGTTATGTTTCTTTCAGTTTAAGACTTGTTGAGTTAGTTGGAGATGTTTTCCAATCAACTCATCAGATATGTTAGAGGCTTTCATACATTATGTATAAATCAGCTTGTCATGTATGATTCTATTCTAGTTTGATTTTTTATGCAGACTTCCATTATTATGTATGTTGAACTTCCTCCTTATTATGTTGAGCTTAGATGTTATGTTTATGTCATGGGTCGACTTGGAGCCTCCGGGATTCTTTGTCCCATATCTCGATCCAGGCCTATGTTCGGGTCGTGACAGTTTAGCTATTCATAATTGAAGAACAAGAGATAAAATCAATAAAGGAATCACTATCATTCATCATTAATAAGAAATTTCAAGCTCAATTTGTTCTTCAATGGAAGTTTTTGCCTTAGAAAGATGAAGAAGATGAAGGAAAAAGCTGTCACTTCTCTCTATCTTTTTCTCACTCTAAAATTCAATACAAAAAACTATGGGATATTTTTTATATGAATATTTTATTCTTTACAAAAGGTGTACAAAAATAGGGTAAAGTTGCTCCTCTTTTTTTGTGCCGGATGATTTTACCCTCTTGATGAGAAAGGCGCAAGTCAATCGCAACTGGGGGCCAGTAAGTCCAGGCATGGTCTTGCATTGGCACTTGTGTTTTGAAAGTGTGGACCTGCATTCTACAAGTGTGCCTTCAACATCCAAGCAGTGCTCTCTTGTATTTGGCCTGCGTTTTGCAGGTGTGATCCTGCGAAAACCATGTCCTCTTCTTCCAACACCTTGCTTTTTTTTTCAACTTCTTGCTTTCTCTATTTAAATTGAATACCTACAAAAACCAAAGAGAAAGGGTATAAAATATTCCTAAATGACTTGAAAACCAAGCAAAAGCTCATGTTTAAAAATACCTAATGAGTTGATAAATTACCAACTCATCACACATACCATGAAGATCACTCGAAAGCGATTTATATTTATGTATATGCTAATGAAGGGGCTACCATTTAACTTTGGAGCAGTTCTGAGGGACAACATAAGGCATTCCAAGGATAACTGCCGGTGGAAGTATTGTTATGGCACCTTGTTGACTTAGTTCTTATGTGTGATTGGTATTGAGAAAGAGGAGGCAGACCTTCATCTACCCCGAGCAGGGTACTTGGCAGGAAAGTTGATTGATGTCACAAAAGTCAAGGAGCCAACCAACTAAGAAACACCATTCCTCACTCCAACCGAGTGCCATGCTCGATGACAACTGAAGAGGCCATATGTTTGGGATATTTGAGCTGTAGTTGAAGATTGGAGGTAGACCCTCGGCTGCTGAGGAGATTTCCGCACTAGAGGAGCAGTACCCACTCACATACAGTTCCATGATAATGTGCAAGATGGGACCGGTATTTGAGGAGTCGTTAGATGATGATGAGCCTACAGTGCTGACTGATACAGTCGATGATGATGATGATGAGGAAGAGGATGTCGCCACTAGAGCTATGCAGGTTGATAATGCAGAAGGAGATAATGATAATGATGATGATCAAGAGTATAATCTTAATGATGATGACTTTGCTTCGAGGCCCAGGAAGTTATTTTTCTCTCCCTACTTGACATGATATATTTGTGCACTGGGTAAAGTGCACTGTTTAAGCGTGGGTGGAGGAAATAGATTTCCTATTTATTCTATCTTTTCTAAAATTGTAGTAGGTTGTAGTAACAGTTGTCACTCTTCTATGTTAGTTTGGGTTGTCATAAGTAGTATGCAGATGGCTGATGAAACTGAATGATATTATGTCGTGTGATATTTCGTCTGTGTGTTTGTTTTAATTGAGAGTCAAAAAGAAAAAAATTTTAGAGTCCGTCATAGAGGTAGTGGCTGGTCCTAATGATGGATGGATGACAACCATCTTAAAGGAAAATTAGTCACATTTTTTATTTTTTAGGATGAAGTCAAAAACTACCACTTGTGTGCTTTTGATACTCCACTTATAAGTTAAACTAGAAGTAATAAAGTGGTCATCATGAATGCATGAGAAGTACAATTTCATGAGAGACATATAGGTTCTTTAACTTGACTCAAGAAAACAGACTTTAGGGCTTAATAATGGAGATTCATTCAATATGATTGTATGGATATATAACCATAGGAAACTGACTCAAATCGTGATTTCATGAGGGGTGAGCTTGAATTTGTTATGTTTTAAACATAGTGTAACATCTAGAACTTTCGTATGTGTGTATATGATAAGCTAGTTGCCAAATAGGTAAGATGTAATTAAGGCATTTCTTTGATTAAACTATGTTTGTCCATTGATTGTTGTACCTTTCTTAACATTATCCTTAGCTAACCCCATTGAGCTATAACCCTTAATGTCCTTCATAGCTACAAAAGAAGCCTATTCCCTTTTGTTGTGTGACCTCCTGAAATTTTTATCCAAAGATAGTCTAAGACATTTTGAGAATTAAGAATGAAGGTTCCACCAATGTAGTAAAGTTAAGGGAAAGCAAACAAAGAAAAAATGTGGATGGGAATATGAGAAAATAGGAAATAAGGGTGCCCACACAAAATAACATGTTTACTTGCTGCTAGAACATAAATGAAAGATTTTCAATGGTTGGTTATTCTTGTTGATCTTATAAGAAGAAACTAGCAGTCTAGTAGTGTAAAGAGGGGTATGAGAAAAGGAAAGGAGATTAGTGAAACAAAGGGTGAGCAATGAGATGAAAAAGAGGTCGACAAGAAAGATGAAGTGAAAACGTCTTAAAGTGCTTAGGATTGGTAACCACTATTAAATAAAATCATTCCTACCCATCTCTTAGCCGGCATTACCACCAGGAAAAGTCCTTATGATCTTACTCTTTTTGAAATGATTAAGTAATTTGACTATACATGATAGGCAATCCTATGGTATGTTGCGTGTGTATAAAACATTATTTATGAGAGTGAGTGTGCCTTGTTTACTATGTTTTAAGTTTTTGAATTGATAATATCAGGGAAGGAACATCACTAAATAAGTAAGGAAACAAGATGGTCAAAGTAGGTATATTATGTGCTATATTTTTCATACTTAATCATGTTGGCGTTGTTTTGAAAAAAGATGAGTCAATTATAAAAAGTATGTAGTTTTGAATGTGAAGAACTTCTTTGTGTGTATTTTGTTGATTGGTTATGAATGGATGAACCACTTAGTCATGTGGTCTGTTCTAGTTGTTTGAGTGAGAGTTGATAGAGGTGACCAGTGGTTTGAAAAAAGTGTTTGTGTATATAAGTAAGGATTGTTCGAGGACGAATAATGGTTTAAATGTGGGTGGTTATGTTGGGCATATTGTTATGCCCATTTTTCATACTTTTACCCATCTTTTACCATGTTTTCAGATGATTATTCTTATGAATTGCACGATTTCATAAATGTATGTGTTAAATGAGCTAATAAGTGTTTTTAGATGATTTTAGCAAGTAACACATGGAGAAAGACTTAAAAATGGTCCAAGGTGTGAAGAAAGAAGAATTCGAGAAAATTTGGCCTGGTGAGATAGCTGGAGTGGCGCACCAACCACCACATTCAAAGGAAATTATGCTCAGATTGGTGCTATGTCTGGTTGGTGTGCCAGACCTCGAACTTTAGAAGAATTTTTGACCAACACCTTGGCGAATTGAGTGGAGTGGTGCACCAGAGAAGTTTCGAACTTGAGAAAATTTTCTAATACTCTGGTGCATTGGCAGAGGCGCGCCAGGTCCCAAAAGTGCAAAATTTTGACTAACACCTTGGTGAGATGGCTGGTGCGGCGCGCTAAAGGCTTAACTTTAGAGGAAATTCAAGCCAAGTTTGGCGAGATGGATGGTGCAGTGTGCGAAGGCCTGTCCGGGATGGATTTTTCTAAGTATAAAAGCTAAATTACTTAAGGGAAAAAGAGTCAATTGTTACCTTGCTTATAAATACCTTCTCTAGGGCATTTTTTAGGTATCTTTCATTAGAAAGATCGATTATACGCAGTCTTTTGGGGGAGAGACAAGAAGTTCATTTTATTCGAGGTTTTTCTTCTTTACTTTTATCTTTGTTAACTGGAATGATGAATTCTTTAGTTTTGCCCTTGAAAATCTAAACTCCTGTTCTGGGGTTTTGGCCATATCTTATGGTCATAGTTTGAATATTTGTTTATGCTAGGCTTTCAATTCTTCTTTTCAAGATTATTTATGATTACTTGATTTCTGCTTATTCGTTAGACTGATCTCCTTTCGAATATTATCTGTTGGCTCATTGGTTGAACTCAGAAGAGGGAACTAATAAGGGTTAACAAGAAGCATAGAATAGGTTCCAATTATCTTGGTCAATAGTTTTAGAGTTGATTTTGTTGTTGATGATAGGGATATACTCTAGAACCCTATTCAGTTGAGCCAAGTAGCTTCAGTCAGCGTCTCATATTTCTTCTGCAACCATAGGGATATAGGTATTAGGGTTCATGAGATAGTTTTTGGCTATTCGGGAGAATAGTTGAGAAGTGACTTCCTAACTTGCAACTAGCAATCTTAGAAGAACGTTGTCTATCATATTCGAATCCTAAAACTCAACTTGAAAGCAAAAGTGCCGAGACCCTGGATTTTTTTATCATTATTTGAATTACAAACACTTTGCAAATGAATTTAGTTCTTAATGTAATTTACGTTCCAAGTTTAGAAGAATAATCCCAAAACTATTTCCCCATTTTACTTGTGTTTTTCTAAAATAGTGAAATAAATTTTCAAACTTAAGCAATTAATCTATCAATTCTCTATGGGTACGGTATGGGGACGTCACCGTCTTGTATTACTTGACGACCATGTGTGCTTTCATGCACATGGAAACATCATGATGCCTCTAGAGTTGACCTTTAGGTGTGTGTTGATGCAGCATGGGAAGTTCATTGCTTATGGCTCGAGACAGCTTAAACTTCATGAGAAGAATTACCCGACGTATGACCTTGAGTTAGCAACAATGGTTTTGCCTTGAAGATTTGGAGCCACTATTTGTATGGGATGCATGTTGATGTGTTCACGGATCATAAGAGCCTTCAGTATATGTTTACTCAGAAGGACCTGGATTTGCGACAAATAAGATGGCTTAAGCTTCTCAAAGACTATGATATGACTGTCCTTTGTCATCCCAGAAAGGCTAATGTGGTGGTTGATGCTCTTAGTAAGTTGTTCATGAGGATCATGAATCATGTGGAGGACGGGAAGAATGAATTGGATAGAGAAGTACATAGGCTTGCTCGCTTAGGGGTTCACCTTATGGACTCAGTGGATGGTGGTGTCATTATTCAGAATGGATCGGAATCTTCATTGAAGATAGAAGTTAAGGTAAGGAAAGATGAGGATCCTATCTTAATGAGGTTAAAGGAAGCTATCTGGAATTAGAAAATGGAGGTTTTCTCCCAAGGTGAAGATGGTGTACTCTGATATCTGGACCGATTGTGTGTTTCAGATGTGGATGACTTAAGAGAGCAGATGTTGAGAGAGGCTCATAGCTCTCGGTAATCTATCCATCCAGGTGCCACGAAGATGTACCGTGATATAGACTTCGCCACAGTTTTACCTTGTACGCATAGACAACATGATTCTATATGGGTGATTATGGACCAGATGACTAAGTCGACACCATTTCCTTCCAGTTAAGACTATAGATTCAATCGAGGACTATGCTAGACTTTACATTGGGGAGTTTAATTAAGTTGCATGGTATCTCATTGACCATCATATTAGATAGGGGTATTCAATTCACTTTCCAGTTTTGTAAGTCATTTCAGAAGGGTCTTGGTATCCAGGTCAAGCTTAGCACAACTTTTCACCCGTAGACGGATGGCCAGGCTGAGCGGACCATTAAGACCCTAAAGGACATATTGAGAGATTATGTGATTGATTACAAAGGTATTTGGGATGACTTCTTGTCTCTCATTGAGTTCACCTATAATAACAATTATCGATCCAGTATTCAAATGGCTCTGTTTGAGGCTCTTTTTGGGCAGAGATGTAGGTCACCTATTGAATGGTTTGAGGTAGGTGAGGTTATGTTGATAGGGCCAGATTCAGTTCATGAGGCTATGAAGAAGGTTCAGCTTATTAGGAAAGCCTGAGAACAACTCAGAGTCATTAGAAATCCTATGCGGATGTGAGGAGAAGAGAGCTTGAATTTGCAGTCGATGATTGGGTGTTTCTGAAGGTGTCACCCATAAGGGAGTCATGAGGTTTGGAAAGAAGGGGAAGCTTAGTCCTGATATGTTGGTCCTTATAGGATTTTGAGGCATGTTGGAAAAGTAGCTTATGAGTTGGAGTTGCCTCCAAAGTTAGCATTAATAGATTCAGTTTTCCATGTGTCTTTGTTGAAGAAGTGCATTGGTGACCCAGCTCTAGTTATACCCATATAGAGCATTAATGTGAAGGATAGCCTCACTTATGAAGAGTTTCCAGTTGAGATTCTTGACTGCCAAGTTTGAAAGTTGAAAAACGTAGAGGTCACTTCAGTGAAAATCCTTTGGAGGAACCAACTTATAGAGGGAGCTATTTGGGAAGCTGAAGCAGATATGATGGCCAAGTGCCCTCACCGCTTCCCTTCCAGCTCAGTTCCAACATAAGGTTCTAGTTTCTCCTTAGTACTATATTCAGTTTCATGTCTCTCAGTTACTCTCATGTTTTAGCATATGATTCATCAATTCAGTTCAGTCATGTATCTCAGTTCGGAGTCAATCACTCAATCAGTACTCAGTCTATAATATTCAGTTTTGAGATTATAACTCTTTTCCTATCTTTTCATCTTATTTAGTCTCTGTTCAAGGATGAATATTCCAAATGGGGATTTAATGTAACACCCCAAAAGTCCTTAAGATCAGACTCTAGACATGGAGTTAAAACGAGTAGAAAAAACTAAGCTTTTTCCTCAAGATGGACCGCACCATGAGTCGTAGTATGTAGGTACGGTCCATAATAAGTGGTTGTACCAATAGATTCAAAGAATTTTTAGAGGTTTTTCAGTAACCACGGGCCATGGTACGACCCGTGGTATGGTGGTACTAGTCGTGATGAGTGTCCATGGTAAGAGGTTCAGAGAGTAACCAAGAACAGTCAAGGTACCACAAGAGGAACCTATAGACCGTACTATGTCAGTACGAGTCGTGGTAGGCGTTCAATAGGAAAAGGTTTTGAGAATAACCAGTATAGCTTGGAAGGTACGAGCAGTATGTAACAGACCATAGTTGTGGCATAGATTGTATAATCCATTTGTAGGAAAAGATCCAGAGGCCAACCAACAGGGCTCTAGTGACCAAGAGGGGTCACCACGAGCCATGATACGAGTCATGATCACTGGACGGGCAGTTTTAAGTTTGAAATTCCAGGGGTAGTTCCATAACTTTCTATATTTTTAACTCCTAAACCAAGTTATTTTGCTATTCTAAGGGGAGTATTTAAGGGTTTTACTAAGCCTAAACTCATTCCTCTCCCAAACACCATAGATTGAAGATCAAACCTCTCAAGACTCTCAAGAAACTAGGGTTCTTCTTCTCAACTCTCTTGGGTCTGAAGTCTAAGTAAGATTTCATCAAAGCCCAGATATGTGGGTCATAAATGGGGGATTTCTTCTACCCTCATGCCCGATCCAAGCTCAATTAATTACATGATTTCAATTCTTTCAAGTCTCCAACTATGATTTTCATGAAATTTCTAGGGTTAGACGATCTCTTATCAAATTGATCCTCTCATGATTCTATTTATGTTTTATGATTATACTTACATAATTTCTATGAAAGCTCTCATGATTTTCTATTTTCAAGCTAGCATAATTTTACTCAAGTATGTATGAATCTCATTAATATCAAGCGTACGTATGATGGCTGATTTCTCAGCATTGTTTTCATGGTTAGTTCACGTATTTAAGCAATTTATGAATCTCATGATTTCTAACTAGGCCGTGCAAAATCAAGTATGTTTCATGATTATGATATGAGCGGTATATATATTTTGGGAGTAGTATTTAATACCAAGTAGGTCGGGGTTCCAGCGCACCCAGGTCTCAAACCTATGTGCCACCATAGCAATGAAGGAGTCCTCCTTGAGAGTGTCTCCTATGCTCGAATGGGTCCATGAGTAATATCACACCTTCATGGTTCTCACTCTTGGAAAGGTATGAACGCATCTCCTAGTTAGAGTTACAAGCTGGGATCCATGATACTTACTTGGAGTATATCGATTTTGAGAATCTTCCACTATTCCATGATTTTCTATATATTTTCATGTTTATACTTCACGATATTATGACTTATGATATTTTGGCTCACTATACACTTTATCAGATTTACCTACTATTTTAGTCAGGTCCAGCTTTATGATTCTGTTTTGTAAACCTTGAGCCATTATACTCAGTTTATGATCAGAAACTAATGTTTTAGCTCATCTTACACTCATGATTTTAAAATATCATTTTACTACCATGTGTACCACTGTGTGCCAAAAAATATATTATGCTAACCCAATTGTATTTATTTTATTTTAAAAAGTCCTAAGGATAATAT
>JACEIK010004341.1:111196-136470 GCA_018107945.1 Datura stramonium
CTTCTTTTTTCACATGATGGGCTATCAGCTCAGTAGGACTCTCCATATATATATATATATATATTGCCTTTCATTTATACCTTTTAATTATTCTCATCTGATCAAATAATCAGAAGGCCTAAACCACTCCACCCCACCCAAAACCATTGGATCCACCCTAAATCCGCCCATGTCACACAAAAATTAGTCACCATTACTCTTATTTCCATATTTGTCTAAAGTCTAAACGATTGAACCTTAGAACCTCCCTCCTCTCTAATCTACCACCTCTTTTCTTCTTTAGAAAAATGGAAACCATAGATGACACTTTCACGCCTCTCTGCAAGCATCAGCAACAAACTTGTCCATTGCTTTTACCATTCTTAGCCCTTTTCTAATCCATGTGACAAATAGACCACATCTCGAACAACTCCTTTGCATGTCGAGTATTTTCATTCGTCCTTAGAGGTCGAGAAACACTAAATCAGTGGCTACAATCTCATGTTGAGATGGAATAGCCTTCAAATCGATCTTTTTGCATGCAAAGCTCAGAAAAGGAGGGTTTTTCACCTTTGTTTCTCAATTTTTCTTACTTTTGTTTCTCCAAATTTGTGACCTTCATAAATACTAAAGAATGAAGGTAGGTTCAAATCTGAATTTTTGAGTCCGTGTAGCTTAATTCTTTGGCCTATAATACTGCCCATAATCACTCTTAAAAAATAGGTTCAGAAGTTCATCTTTAGCTATCAGTTCCTATGTACTACTCACTCTTGTTACTTTTTTCTTTTTGATTCGACTTCGAGTTTAAAGTCGAAGGATTCGAATCAATGAAGGAGAGTCCTTGTTTACTGCTCAATGAAAGATAAAATTTCCCTTATTTTTTCTCTTACTTCTATTTTCTTTCTTAACATATGTTGGTGAATGTGTGTGTATAGTTGGATGTTCAACAACCTATATTGTTTTAGTGAAGGAATGTCATGAAACGCAGGTCTGATGTAGAGCCAGGCCAGAATACCTTGCAAAACCTGGAAAAATAGGAGATGACGTGAGAAATGCAAGTGAAGACCCGCAAAATGCAGGTTGGACGCAGGTATACAACAGTGAGCTGGGCAAGAAAGAGGCCACGTACGCTTGGCCTTGCAGTTTGCAGGTGCCCTCGTGCAGTTGCAAGTATGGTGCAGGAATAGGTACATGACACATTTAAAATTAAGAGTGACTCGTTGACCAAACCCAACCTATGGCCGACCCAAACCGTTTAAACTCTTCCCACATCCCAAAAATCCCCACTTTCTTCACCTTTTTCTCTACCCCATAACCCCATTACCAACCATTTCATCTTCCCCATTAAACCCATTTACTCCCACCATAAAATCTACCTATCCACTCATCTTCCATCTACCTTAAATTCCATCCTCCTTCACCATATTCTACCATTACTTACTACTCTCTCTAACAAAGCTCAAGCAAGAAAAGTTTTGGGTTGGCTATTTGGAAGAAAAAGTTCAAGTTTTCAATTTCATTTATTCTCTCATCTCATTTGGTATGTATGCTTCTCATTTTTAATTTCCATGATTCATTATAGTTGTAGTACAAAAGAAAGCATGCAAGTTCTGAAATTCTTCTTAACCCATGTTTCCCCATTCCCATTTTGTGTTCTTCATTCTCTTGATAGCTTTGTTGATGTGGGTATGGTGGGGAGTTCAAATGGCAAAATATGGGTAGAAATTATTGTTGATAATGCTCTATCTCTTGCATATGTCTGATGATTTGAAATATTAGTTGAGGATGAAATCTGAGTAACCCATGTTCTTAGAATGCCCGATTTTTCCTGAGGATAGATAGGTTGACGTTTTTCTTAAGGGAAAATCGTCCTTCTTTTCCTTTATGCTACTTATGAATGAGAAATGTGACGTGTGGATGAGTTGAGATAATTGTGAAATTGAGTTGATAAAATTGGGTTGAATTAGGCACTTGATGTTTCCTGATGATAGACGGGGTAACGTCTGTCTTAAGGAAAGGTGTTAAGTGGTCCAAATGGTCTTGTGCTTGTTTATTCGGTTTATTAATATTTCAGGGAAGTCTAAGTACCCATTAGAGGTGATATTCATACTTGTAAAAATGGTAGAATTAAAGCTTAAAAAATTTTGGTGTTGGCCATTGCCAAGCACATGCGAATTGCGGATCCTTATCCGCGAAACACAGGATGAAATGCAGGTGAGGGATGGACTATAAGGTCATTGTCTCCTTCCTGTGTTACAACCTACGAGCTGCAGATCTGCTCCTACAAAACGCAGGTGTCACCCAGGAGCTAAATATTTTTGTCACAACCCAAACATAGGACCAGATCGATACACGAAACCTAAAACCATAAATGACTCCAAGTCGACCCATGAGATGAACATAAAACTGAAGCTTAACATAAATAAAGAGGAAGACTAAATTCTAAAATAGCGGAAGTGTGAATAATAAAACATTTAAACAATGGAAAGTACACTGATTCTGAACCTGAATATACAAACTATGTCTGATAAGCCTCTAATACGCTGACGAGCTGATGGGACACACCCCCAACTAGCTCAATAGAATTTTGAAACTGAAACGATGATAACTCAACCATCTAACCAACAAGATGGCTGGTGAAACTCCGATAACTAGCTAGCAGCGAGACTGAATTTGAATGTTTGAGCCTGTATCATGAAACGATACAACATAGAATATGCAGTCAGTACATGGAACATATTGAGTATGCAAGGTAAGTAAAACATGCTGAGAAGTATAAGCTGAAAATATGCATAACATAAATCATATCATTATAAGATTCTGAGAGTAAGAAATGCATGTTGATATCTAAAAACATGAATAGACATAGGCTGAACCTCATAACTGAATCGAATGACCCAAAGCTGAAATTAATTCATAAGTAAAACTGATAAACTGATCATTGGGTCAAACCTGTTGAAAACATAACATCATAACCGATAAACATGCATAAATTAAATCATGAGGAATAATGGGAGACTTGTCACGTAACCAACATAATAATGATAGAGCTTACGTGATCCCATCTATTACATTCAAGTGGGCAGAGCCGTCCAAAGCCTTGCTAGGGCTAAGGGCAGTGCCATGATATTGATATCAAAATGAAGGATCCTTGGTGACAGGGAAATCTCACAAAGGAGGTCCTAATGAATCTGAATAAACCTTCATTGGTGCGTAGTTCTAAGGCCCGGGTTTACCTAAATCTCTAGCCTACTTGGTGCTAGACACTACTCCTTAAAACATGCATATGCTCTCCATTATTTTCCAATGAATTTGAACCATCATTTTTCAATGAAGCTGATGATGAATTACATATATTGTTTAAAATCTGAATATGATGAGCCTTGGCTCAAACATACCACAAGCTGAAAATTGGGAGTCTAGACTCCAAAACCATGTGGTAAGCTAACATCATAAACTTGAACTAAATCATGAAAATGTACATAGATCATGTGGGCTTGCCCAAAATTTAACATGATTGAAATAAACTTGCTAGTCAAAAATCATAGATTCATACATGGGTAATTCATAAATATTTTTTCATGCTAAACATTTCATCATGCTTGAAAGCATAGATCATAATCTTAACTTTTCGTGGAACTTGCATAATTGGGCATAATATTTTCCAAACTAGAAATCATGAATTGTATTTCATAATAAGTATAAAACCTGACAATGGATATTAAACATCATTAGAAACATGAAGAGAATTGACCCATGATTAGAAGATAGAGAATTCGTGCTTTTGGATTAAAACCCCATAGAACCATACATTTGAAATTCATGAATTGAGAAGGCATTTGGGCATGAGAGTGAAGAGAAACTCCCATTCATAACCTACATACCTGGGTAATCTGATTCTTAACTCTTTCTTAAAAGCTCAAGAGATTTGGGGAAGAACTAGGGGAATTCTCAAGCTTGATCTTCAATAGAATCCTCTAATCTAGCATGCACGGGAGAGAATGATGGGTCACCGATGCACTTCTCAAGAGCGATACATGAAAAACTGGATGTACAGAAGCCAACTCTGCGGACAACTACAACTCATAGGCCACCTTGACAGCACATCTTACAATCCTATACGGGCCAACATATCGGGGACTAAGCTTCCCTTTATTTTTGAATCTCATCACCTCCCTCATGGGAGATACCTTCAAGAACACCCAATCATCAACTTCAAATTCAAGTTATCTCCTCCTCACATTCGTATAGGAATTTTGATTACTCTGAACTGTTTTTAGCCTTTTCCTTATAAGCTGAACTTTCTCGATAGCCTCATGGACTAAATCTGGCTGTCAATGTAGCCTTACCTACTTCAAACCAACCAATAGGTGATCTACATCTCCGCCCAGAAAGAGCCTCAAACGGGGCCATCTGAATGTTGGAGTGGTAGCTGTTGTTATATGGAAACTCGATCAGAGTTAAGTGATCATTCCAAATACCTTTGAAGTCAATGACACATGCTCTTAGCCTGACCATCTATCTGCGTGTGAAAAGCTATGCTGAGCTTGACCTATGTACCAAGTCCTTTCTGGAATGACTCCAAAACTGGGAAGTGAACTGAGTACCTCTGTCTGAATATAATGGAAAAGGGCACTCCATGCAGCTGAAATAACTCCCGAATGTAAAATTTGGCATAGTCCTCAGCTGAATTGGTAGTTTTGACGGGTAGAAAATGAGCTGCTTTAGCTAACCTATCCACAACCACCCAAATAGAGTCATACTGTCGATATGTATAAGGCAAACACCGTGATGAAATCCCATATTGATCTCTTCCCATTTCCAAGTGGGGATGCGGGTGTCTTGTAGCACACCTCGGGTCTTTGATGCTCAACTATTACTTATTAACAATTTGGACACTTAGCCACAAACTCCACTATGTCCTTCTTGATACCATTCCTGATATACTTCCTGTACGTCCAAGATACATCTTGGTGGCACTAGATGTATAGCATATGTCGTGAACCATGAGCCTCATGCAACATCCGATCTCTCAAGTTGCCAACACCCGAAACACACAAATGACCACAGTAATGAAGTACACCATCTTCCCCTCGGGGAGAAGTCCTCTACCCTCTAATTTTGAACTACATACTTCAACTGCTAAATAGGATCTTCTCTTCTAGCCTTGACCTCAGTCATCGAAGAAGATTCTGAGCCATTCTGAAAAATGATACCACCATTCGTTGAATCAACAAGGCGAACCCCTAATCGAGCAAGCCTATGGACATCCTTCTGCTCTTTCCTTCCATCTTCCACATGAGAGACACTCTCCATGGATATCTGCTAAGCGCATCCCACCACAACATTGGCCTTGCCCAATTGATAAGGACACTCATGTCATAGTCCTTGGCTCTAACCACCTCCGTTGTCACAAATTCAGGTCCTTTTGGTGAACACACTGTAGTCTTTGTGGTCCATAAACACATCCATATGGACCCCATACAAATGATGTCTCCAAATATTCAATGGAAACACTACCGCTGCCAACTCTAGGTCATGGGTTGGGTAATTCTTCTCATGAGTCTTAAGCTGTCTACAGGCATACCCGATGACCTTACCATGCTGCATCAAAACACAACAAAGACCAACCTAGAGGCATCCAAAATATACCACAAATCCATCTGTACCCTTCGTGCAGGGTCAATACTTGGGACAAGTGAGCCGAGTCTTTAGCTCTTGAAAACTCTTCTCACAGGCATCCCACCGCGACTTTATTTTGGGTCAACTTAGTCAGCAGTGCTGCAATAGATGAAAATCCTTCAACAAAACTCTTACGTAATAGCTGCTAAACCCAGGAAAATCCTGTTAATGCGAAGGACTAACTAGTCTAGGCCAATTCTTAACAGCTTACTATCTTTTGGGAGTCCACCTGTACACCCTTATTTGACACCACATGGCCAAAAATGCTATTGCTTTCAACAAAACTCACGCTTGCTGAATTTAGAAAAAATGGATGGAAATCCTTAGAGTCTGTAGATAATCCTCAAATGAGCAACGTACTCCTCCTCGCTCAAGAATATATGAGAATATCATCTATGAACACAATCACGAACATGTCCAAATATGGCTTGAACACCTTGTTCATCAAATCCATAAAAACTGCGAGGGCATTTATTGGTCAAAAGACATAATTACAAACTCATAGTGTCCATACTGAGTCCTAAAGGCTATTTTGGGGATGTCACTCTCCTAACATGAGCTAGTGATAGCCGGACTTGAATTTATCTTCCTTTTAGCAGTTTGTCAAAAAAATCATCAATCCCACAGAATAGGAGTCCTGTTCTTAACTGTGACGTTGTTCAGTTGATGATAATCAATGCACATACGAGAACCACCCTTTTTCGGACAAAAAGAATTGAATTTACTCAGAGATTTTAAGATAGATGAAACCCTTCTAAGGGATCCTTCAATTGCTCTTTCAACTCCTTTAAATCATCTGGAGCCGTTTTGTAAGGAGGAATAGATATAGGATTCATATCGAGAAGAAGGTCAATACTAAAGCCAATCTCTGGATTCGGGAGGGCTCCTCGTGATCATCTAAAAACCTCTTGCATACTCACACACTATATGCACTGACTGTGATCGGGGTCTCGAACATATCATCCTTAACCCGGACTAGATGGTACATAGAGCATAGAAATCATCTTTCTGGCCTTAAAGTAGAAAATAAAGTGGCCTATAGGCATGGCTGAACTACCCGTCCACTCTAGGAGCGGCTCACCGGCCGAAACTTCTACATGAGTTCAACAATTCATGAGCATAATATGCATGCAACTAATCTATGCCAAAGATAACATCAAAATCTCTGTCATGTCTAACTCTACTAGATCTGCGGTGACTTTTTGAAAGGTATTTGATAGGCCATTTTTACGTATATCCATTGAGCTATAGCGAGTCACCGACTACGGTAGAGGCGAAAGGTTCTGATAGATTTCGAGACTGACTTCGAAACTACAAGCAACATAGTGCATCACAAAAGATAAAGAAGGCCCGGGGATCTAACAATGTATAAACATCAAGATAAAGTTTGTAACATACCAATGAACACATCTTTGGTGAGACCTCTTGCTCTTGCTAAATGAGAGGGCATAAAACCTGTGCGATCTTTGTCCATCACCTGCATTACTGGATGCCCCCTACTGAGCCGAGCGTGCTGAGGCCCAGGAGCTGCTAAGCTGGTGGCTGGGTCTCAACCACTACCATGGCTACCTGTTGGCTGCTGGACAATCCCTGAGCATATGACCGAGCTTTCCACACTACAAACATGCACACATGCTCGCTAAACATTGACGGTGTGCCTCCTACCACACACACGCCATAACCTGGAATGTTGGGCTCCACTGACTTGCTCCCTGACCTCGAAGCCTGACACCCGTCCTCTGATCACGCCTAAATCTAGATAGCATACTTGCTGCTAATGGGGATGGGGTTGATGTTCTACGAGCCCAGCACTGGCGGCGATTTCCACCACCCGACCTCTACTTGGAGAACCCAAGATTGTCGGTCACAGCCCCTTTGTCCTCTCTTTCCCTCTCCCTCATCTTCACTGCCTCTACCTGATGGGCATATAGGACTAATTAGGAGAATTCAATGTCCTGATGAAGCATTGCGGTCCGATAACTCAACCAAGTAGTCCACTACCCTATTCAAAAACACCTTTAACTTTCGGGCACTCTGTCGATACCATCCCTCGAGTGTATATTTGGACAACCGGGTGAACTCTGAGCATACTCTTGAACTGTATATTATGCTATTTCAGATTTATGAACTCTGCTACCTTGATTTCCCTTATTTCATGGGGAAAGAATCGGTCTAAGAATGCGTTGAGGAACTCATCCCAACCAGCTAGGACCCTTACGACTGCCCGACTATCCTTTCACTGCCTGAACCAAATATGGCGCAACCCCCTTCCAACTGATAAGAGGCTAGGTCTGCACACTCTTACCATCACCCCCATAATCTGGGTGATCTTTTGAATCTCCTTGATGAACTCATGTAGGTCCTCTCCTCTCAGGCCTAAGAAACTGGGGGATTCATCCTGAGGAAATCCCAGACCCTAGTCATTGTTGTATTCCTATTATGGAGGGCATGAGCTGCTGACTGCTAATTGACCTGAGTCAATGCCTGTGCCAACATCAGGATAGCTGCCCTTAACTTAGCATGGACAACTTGCTCCAAGCACATGATTATTTGGGGCTAGTGGGGCTTGCTGGTGCCCATCTCCATTGCCATTCTCATAGCCATTTCCATTTTTATTCCTTCTTCCCTTAACTTGGCATGGAGGCATGATTCTGCAAATGCGTATTACATGAGTTAGAAAGGATAGAGAAATGCTTCATCGCACAACATAGATCATGGCTTCCTAAAACGTTTTGCAGCCTCTTCGTCATAAAGTGTGGCGCACTTCACACACATGAAAAAAACTCACGCGGCTTTTAGACACCCTGAGACGCACTGAACGTTTGCTCTGATACCAAGTTTTCATGACCCGACATAGGCCCGGATCGAGATACGAAACTTATAACAATAAGTGCCTCCAAAATTCGACTCATGACATGAAAACAAAACTAAAACTCAACATAAATAAAGTAGAAGCATAAATTATGAAATAACAAAAGTTTAGAATAATAAAACATTTAAACAATGGAAAGTCTCAAACACTAATTCCGAAGCTGAATATACAAACTATGTCTGATAAGCCTCTAACACTCTGGCAGTTGATGGGACACACCCCAGCTAGCTCACTAGAATTACAGAAACTAAAACAATGATAACTCAACCATCTAAAAAAAGTCCTCCAAGGATGAGGACTCACCAATAAGTTGGCTGGTGAAACTCTGGGAATAGGCTAGCAGCGAGATTGAATCTGAATGTCTAAGCCTGTATCATAAAATTACACTCATAAGTATGTGGGTGAAGTACTTTGGAGATATGCGAGTATGCAAGGTAAGTAAAACAAGCTAAGTATGTATAAGCTAAAAACATGTATAACATAAATAATATCGTTATAAGATTCTAAGAGTAAGGACTATATGTTGATACCTAACAACATGAATAGACATAGGTTGAACCTCATAACTGAATCGAATGACCCAAAGCTGAAACTAATATTCATAAGTAAAGGCGATAAATTGATCATTGGGTCAAACTGCTGAAAACATAATATCATAACTAATAAGCATACGCCTTTGAAATCATGAGGAATAATGGGAGACTCGTTATGTAACCGACATAATCACAATAGAGCTTACGTGATCCCAACTATTACATTCAAGTGGGTAGAGCTGTCCAAAATCTTGCTAGGGCTAAGGGAATAACCATGATATCGATGTAGTAGAAGGCCCCTTGGGGACAAGGGAAAATCTCACAAAGGGAGGTCCCAATGAATCTTAATAAATCTAAGTTGGTGTGTAGTTCTGAGGCCCGGGGTTTTACCTGAACCCTAGCCTGCCTCGGTGCTAGCCCTTCTCCAAAAACATGCATATGCTTTCCATCATTTTTTCAACTAAGCTGAACCATCATCTTTCAATAAGAAATCTAATTATAAAATTACATATAATTACCGAAATCCAAATATGAAGTTATGGCTCAAAAACATATCATAAGATGAGAAAATTGGGAGTCTAGATCCAAACCATGTTAGCTAACATCATAAACTTGAACTAATCATAAAGTCGTACTTAGATCATGTGGGCTTACCCAAACTTTAACATGCTTGCGTGGACTTGCTAGTTAAAAATCATGGTTTCATACATGGGTCATTCATAAACATTCTTTCATGCTAAACATGTCATCATGTAGTATAGATCATAATCTTAACTTTCTTGAAACTTGCATAATTGGGCATAATATTTTCAAAACTAGAAATCATAATTGTATGTTTTAGAATAAGTATAAAAGCGACCCATGAATATTGAAACATGTTAGAAACATGAAGAGAATTGACCCATGATTAGAACATAGAGATTCATTGCTTTTGGTTAAAAACCCCATAGAACCAGACACTTCAAATTCTTGAATTTAAAGGGATTTAGGCATGAGTGAAGAAAACTCATTCATAACCTACCTTTTACACCCTGCAAATCTTAATAGTACGACCATCATGTGCGTAAGTATATTGAGAATGATAACATACCATACACTCGGGAGAAGGCCCGGGGGGTGAACACACGAGTGCATCATTAAACGAACAGAGTCGAGATCGGGAGGCCGGTGCATAGGCATCGCGTCACGTAGCCTGCCACAGTGAGGCCACTAAGTATCAGCCCTAGTACGGCACGATGAGGGCACGCACTTTTGCCACCACCCAATTATTATATAAGTCCTCTTAATCATTGATTCATTGTATAAAAAGTTTCCCTCGGCCAAAAGCAGAGAACCTTGATTTTCATCAAATTTCCTATGAATACGCCGTCAAACTCCGTCTAAATAGAAATTCTCCTTGGATAACGAGTTCTAGGCCTATGAGAAGCATCGCTGCGGAGTTATTTTGTGAAAATTCGCTTGGTGTACCATCGGAACCCCGTCAGTAAAGGTTGTCGAGCTTACTTTAAATTGAGTCCCAAGAAGTTATAGGATAGGTAAGCAATTCTACCTTCTAAATTCTCGAGAATTAGCCGTTTTCTACTGAATTAATCGAAGTTGAAGTTATAGTCAATTCTATTGAAAGATACTATTGTTTGACGATTATTAGTATTGAAATAGCCTCGTTTCCTCATCGTGAGAGCTAAGGGTGATGAAATTACTGACTTTGGGTTGGAATTGCTCGAGCACCTAGAAATCATCGAATAAGGTATGTTCGTCATAAAGTTAGTACGATAAGTTACATTCATCATAAAGTTAGTACGACCCATTCATCTATAGTAATCTAGAGTAAAAAACTATTATGGTTAGCTGTTATAAATAGAATATACGACAATGGCGACATAGTAACCTCGTTAGGTTTAACCTGAATTAGCCCAGTCTCTGCATATGACACTTGGACTACTTTGGATGTTTTGTTGCTTTGGGGCTATGCTCATAGGAGCAATATGATGTTTGAGACGGTGTATTTGTAAAAGGTCGTATTAAGGTGCTAGTCACCTCCAGACTCCTCTATGCCGCAGTGGAATGCAACCCTCAGTCGAGCCAAGGCTCAGGGGTCCCGATTACAGGAAATAAGACGGCTCGAATACATTACAAACCCGAGATAGCTCGGAATATAATTCTGAAAGAGTCCAAATGGCTCGAGATACGAGTTACGGGAGCCCAAATGACTCCATACGATTATAGGAGCCCCGGGTGGCTCGAGATAAAAGATATAGGAGCCCAACGACTCGAGACAAAGACATAGCTATAGGAGCCTGGTGGACCAGCCCAAAAATAGGAGCCTATTTGGCTCAGATACATCTTAGAGTACGAATACTCTGATTACGGTATGCTTATGAACCTTTAGATGTCCAGAGATATGAGAAAGTGTGTTGTTTGTACCTTCGGGGCTTATGGGGGCCCAAGTAGGTTATTTTATGTTGATTGTATCTTCCAGGCTTATGGGGCCCAGTTGGAAGGTTCTTGTTTGTGGTTATACTTGCTAGTTATATGTCGTATTATGAAGCTATTGAGTTAGAAATTCTTATTCTCCTTATTGATTACTTTCGATCCTTCTATTAGCTTTATAGCTTTCATTTTACCTTACATATTTGGTACATATTATATGACACCCATCTTTGGGAGCACTTTGCATTACTTACTGCGGAGTGCGGTTAGACGTGATCCCGGGACCTTCCTAGTAGCCAATTAGAAGTCAGCCGTTGATCGGCTCCTTTTCTCCAGAGTTGATAGTTAGAAGATTTTTTTCTTTTGTTATATAGATTTTGGGTAGGTCAGGGCCCTGTCCCGACCATTATTACTCATAGAAACTTTATAGACTCTGATTTCTCAAATTGTTAGTTGTTGTTGTCCATGTGGGGCCTATGTATATTATGTTTTGCGTGGTGGCCATGTGGGGCCTAGTGTAGCTGGTTAGTTGGAGGCCTTGTCGGCCATAATATGAGTATGATTGCCTATTTTTCATTCAGCTATAACTAGACAACATGGTGGTCTTATCGGCTCGCATAGGATCCCTTTTACCGTCTTGTTGTCGGGTTCGCTATTTTCTTTTATAGGAGTTGCGTGGCCTTATCGGCTCGAGTCTGTGTTTATAGCCGAGATATAGCTCATTGTTTTATTGATTTTGAGTTGTTGTAAGCATCGCGGGGCTAAGCCTAGCAGTCGGTCTAGGTCCCAGGTTTGGCACTAGGTGCCAGTCATGCCTCTAAGGTGGGGCGTGACAAACTTGGTATCGAGAGTCGAGTCATATCTAGGGAGTCTACAAAACATGTCAAGTAGAGTCTTATCTATGGGTGTGTTGTGCACCACATCCTATAGACAGAGAGCTACGAGGCATAACTGTGGTTACCCTCCCTTCTCCTCCAGTTGTGTTATGGAGTTGTGTTATATAGGGTAACTGTCATGAGCCGAACGTGGACCCGGATCGTAGCATGGGACAAGAGCCTAGAGACTCAAGTTGACCCATGGCATGAATATACATCTAACTCAATATCAATAAAAAGGAATACGTAACATAATGACATAGAGGAAGCATAAACATAACATAACATGGTAAGCGTAACGTACTACATACATAACTGGCAGATACTACATATGATGAAACCCTTTAATGTATCGAATGGGTTGATGGGACAATACCCCCGACTAACCCGACAAGTCTGAAGCTGAACATGAAAAGAGACAACTGATATCAACTAGTCCTCGGAGAATGAGGACTCACCTAATGGCTGAATGCTAAACTCCGGGAATGAACTACTGATGGTGCTGAGTGCAGAAAGATCGGGCACGTATCATGAAATGATAGCATAAGAAGTATGCGGTCGGTACATGAATATGCCAGTATTCAAAGGTAAGTAAAAATGGAAATTGAAAATAATACACAAAAGCTCATAAAGTTAAAAAGTGGGACAACATCCTCATAATGTAAATATCACAAGAAAACATAAGGCTCAAGGTTTTCAAATCATTCGTAATCTATTCATTATCATATCCATAAGAGAAAATTTATAAATCATTACTTGAGCCAAAGCTGTATAAACATAATAATAATAACATGCAGAACAATGGGAGATTCTTATAACCGACATACCCCATGAGCACACATAGACCCGACCTATAAATCTCTAGTCGGGAGGGTGTTCATACCTACCAGGTAAAAACCATGGAGGCGTGATGTCACATGAAAAGGCCCAGTTGGGCAAAGGGGACAGTCTCCAGAGAGGTCCCATCATGTCCTCTGGTGGCACATAGTTTTGAATTCGGGGAAAAACACGGGCCCGAACCTACACGGTTTAAATACTACTCCAAAAACAAATATGGTACTCATAGTATAATATACATGAGATTCATGGGCCGTTAAAATCATGATAATCATAAGCATGCATGTAATTACGTGAACTAGCCATGAGAGTAAGGCCCCTAAGTCGGCCAAAATCATAATTAATAAATCATGAGGTTCATGCATATTTCTAGATCATGTATATGCTTTTTAAATCACAAATTCATAATGGGCATTTAAATAATTCCATATCATAGGTCATAAATCATGATGGGTTGAAGGATCAACAAAATCAAGGTAAATCACAACTCCAGTTTGTTGTAGGAGAACATGTATGATTGGGTATAATTTTATGAAAATTTAAATGAATAAATTTATAATCAAATTAGTTGTAAAATCTTATCATAATTCATAAAATATGGTATAAAACATGAGAAGTAATAGCCCATGGATAGATCATTTAGGATTCCACAAAGATAAAACCCACTCAGATTTTCAAGCAACAATTCCTTAAGATTAAGGGGTGGCATGGTGTGAACAAAAACACCCACTCGTAACCCTACATACCTAATTACAGGTGATTTTACACTACTTTAATCGTCAGAAGGATTTGGGAAGAATTGGAAGAGCTAAGGCTTGATCTCCTCTCTATCTCTCTCTAACTTGCATGCATGGGATTCTAATATGTTAAATGACTTAACCTATCTTAATACACTCTGAAAATAACTTCAAAAAACGATGTAGTATAGGATTAAAACATAGGAATGATGAAAATGCCCTTAATGAAATCACGAATTTTTGCGGCCCAAAACCACGGATGGTCCAACGGTGATTTCGCCAATACTGCGACTCGTGGTATCCATCCATTAGATCCACATAACTTCACTTCCTCATGTTCAAACCCACGACTCTACAGGATGAGTCATCCCTCCAAAAATGTCTTCGTTAAGTTTTCGTTGTTTTCCTGTATTTCTTCCAGGCTTTCTCTGAATCATACCACGACTCGTTCCTTCTTCCAACGAGGCATGGTTTCCTTTTGTTACATTGAATGGATATTCTTGTACTCCTTCCTACGACTGCTTACCACGACCATTACTCCCCCCTTAGGCTGAGCACTAGCTTCACCACGACTCCAAACAACGACTCGTTGCGGTGAACAACGAATTGGTTATGACCCGTTACTTTGCTTGCCACCCATCTATACCTCACCATGAGTTCTTACCACATTACCATTGCTTGGACCAATGATCCATTACAGGTGACCCGTCCTGTGGGATTTTCCCAGATTCTTCCAGCTTTTATTTTAATCTAGGATCTAATCTTAGGCACTTCCCGGAGTGTTACAATATCTCCCCTTGGGAACATTAAGTATAAATGTTGGAAACATGATAAAAGCAAGAAATGCAATCATCATATTCTAAATATTATCATTTAAGTTGAAAAGCCACGACGGAATGACTATCTCCGATTTAAACTATAGCTGAACTGATTTCACAGATGTACATACATCCATACACATAAAAAGAAACTGGGCACATGAATTGAACTGTTACACCTAGTTAAGATTCCCGACATCTGAATGGCCCTGTGCACGTGGGTTAAGCATATTTGAAAGTCGCACGTGCTAGGAAAAGGCCCGGGAAAAGATTGGATAAGAAAATCACCGAACCATCCTTGAAGGGCCGGAAGCCCTCCGCGATGGCGCCCGTGAAAATGTCAGGCGGGAGCCACGCGTTGGCTCGCGGTGACACATTAGGCCTATCCAGGCCCAGCATATAAAACTCCCACTTCGGTTTATTGTGATATAAACTTAAGAAATTTCCAGAAAACGTAAGAAGCAGAGAGAAGATGAAGGAGAGTATAAATAATCATTTGATTATGCTGCCAAACGTAGTCTAAACTCAAATTAACCTCAGATGCAGAGAGTATTTAGAAGAGCATTCCTACGGATTTTGTTTAGCAATACGGCCGGCGAATCATCGAGCTACCAGACCAAGAGTAGTAGAATTGCTCCAAGTAGTGTCCTATGTGCTCCCTCAGATTTGTGGAAGTGAATACTTCTCCCTTACGGACTTACGAGAAATACCAAGTTTGCGACCGTTTTCGATAAGCCTAAGTTTAGACGATAATTATATCGAAAGTGACATGCGTCCTTCAGAATGAAGTTGTATTAGCACTAATTAACGTGTATATGAATGCGGTTAGGAGAAATAGCTGGAGTACTGACCGAAGCCTCGTCCAGCAGTGGGATAACTCGAGGTTAAGGTATGTGAGATTGTTCTTCGGCAAGTTAGTAAGTCTTAGCTTGTGAATCATAGTAAAACTCCGTTATTGAGTTTTCGGAGTTGAATGTTGAGAATTGAGTCAGTCTAGTAGATTCTGGTTTGCGTTGCCGTATCGTGTGTCCAGAAAAGTTAGTAAACCATGCGCCAAAAAAGAGAGGCGAGGATTAGCGTTCAGTTGAGTATAGCTTATTGTATGATTAGCAAGCATGTTGTAGAATAAAAAGAAACAAATTTTCAGAATAAAAGCTAGAAAGTAAATCAGATAGATAGACAGTTCTATGGCTACAGATTAGCCATTCAGGCAGATAGTATCACGGCTACGGAGTCAAACACTTGATTAAAAAAAGATTTGAATCAGTATAACATTAAGAATCGGTTTAATGCGAAAGAAATCAGAATAAAAAATCAGATGTCAGATAGCCTTTCAATTTATACATGCTTGCTATTATATGTGCTATTTGCTTGTTGGGAGCTTGTTGTGGCGTGAGGCCCCTTATTGGCGTCCTCCCCCCCACGGAGTTGTGTCGTGTCATGCGAGTGGGTGGGTTTTATCCACTCAAGGGTGGCATGCCCGTCCCCAGCTTGGACCGAAAGATGGGATGAAGCTTTCCCCATAGCAGCCTGATCCAGCTTACAGTGCGCTCCGGTTTCAAAAAATAGCCTGTTGAGGTTTCGGGAACCGAGACCCTATCTGTTCTTATCTGTACATTACAGTTATCTCCTGTTGACTTGTTCGAGGGAGCAGGTGCAACTCCGATTTTAGATAGCCTGATGAGTTCCGGGGAACCCAGACTATCTATTACTGTCTGTACAAGAGTCCTCCAGATTCAGACACGATTATTTATACCGGAGGCTATGGCGCGTGGGAGCCGAAGCGGGGGCTTGATGAGGAGCTCAGTGACGAATGGTGGTGACTTCTTTTTGGCTGGTTTTGACCTGGGTAGGGGTATATAGATTGTTTGCTTGCTTGGTGCCATCCGGCTTATGGGGGGTTGGTATTGGCTCTTGCTTGCTTTATTTGGCATATCACATGTGCTTTATACCAGCTACTAGACAGCAGGCCGTCGCGTCTACAGGTACGCTGCATATCAGTACAGAGAGAATGATTCAGTTCTTACCAGCTTCTTCAGATTCAGTTATCTCTTGCTATACAGATTTGCTAGATATGCTATCTATATTCAGTTGTTTAGTCATATTGCCCGGTTGGCATACTCGGTACCCGGCGTACTAACGCCAGTGGTCTTACTTACTGCTGGTACTCATAGACGAGAGCGTCCCTGTGAATTAGCCGTACAGATTCGTCAGCTCCTGTCATCCAAGAGTCTGATTTCCAGAGTGTAGCTCTTTTTCCTTTTGATGTAAAGTATGGGTAGGTCGGGCCATTTGTTGTCATTTCTATTGCTACTCACCAAAGCTTCTGAAGATGGTATGTTTTATCTCCTGTGATCAGTTATTTACAGTCAGTGTGGCCATTTGGTGTATAATTGTTTGTATCTTTATGCCCCCATGTTGGCCGTGAGGGGCCGAAGCTTGACAGTAGTGGTGACATACGGTCACGTAGTCTTATAGCATTCTTGTGTTTAAGTTTAGATGACTAGCAGATCGGCATGGTGGCCTTGTCGGCCGCGCCAGTTCCTGATTATGAGTATGTTCTGGTCAACTGTTATTACAGGTACAGTGGCTATAGGCCCAGATGGCCGAGGCATGTTTACAGCCATTATGTACCTAACCGGGGAACTGAGATAAGGCTAGCCCGGGCACCGAGATGTGCCTCGGCCCACAAGTTAGTAGTCCCGAGTCCTACTAGGCAACCAGGTACCAGTCATACCCCCAAGGCGGGGCGTTTCAAACTTGGTATCAGAGCAGGTCATGTCCCAGGGAGTCACAAGCCGTGCTAAGTAGTCTTGTCTATGGATGTGTTTGCACCACATACTATAGACGAGAGGGGCACGAGCATGATAAGATGTTATCTCTTTCTCGATCGATGTGCTATAGAAACCATACAGTATAGGGTTGAGTTCTAAAAACTTACCATATTCTTTGGTTACAGATACAGAAAACAAGATCAACAATACCCTATACGAAGGCAGGAAAATCGGAATATAACACTTACAGAGAAAGGCATGACGGTTACAGATATTACAGCGGCGGAGGAGGTACCGAGACCTCCCAACGTGGTACCTTTAGCCAGTGTATTCGGTATACGTTGATAATTAGAATAGGAAGCCAAGTATAATGTACATACGAGTTGGTTCATTTATTAGCTATATAAGATCTGATTAATATTACATACAAAGGTCAGACTATCGAGATGAGTATTTAGAAAGAGGGAAATGTAGAATTCCCAAATGCTTTTGAGATGTGGTACAGTTATATGTTTCTATTTGTTGCTATAAGAAAAGGGCTATTCCTACCTCTTGACCTTGATTCCAGTACAGTAAAGGGGCATAAGAATTGGTGAGACTGCCCAAAACAAACAGTAAAAGATAGATTGATTAATTCCAGTAAGTGTTAGTGAGCGTAAAATGAAAATAGGCTTGCTAGCTCACCCAAAGCGAGAATTAGTATTTGTGAAGAATGTCGTAGTCAAGTTCCGAGTTAGAAAAAGGCCAAGTCCGCCATGAACGCCTAGCAAACAACAAGATATACCTGCAAGATTATAGATATGATTCAGTTGTGATATCGAAAGGTAGAGAGGTCATGTGAATCGAATGAGGTCGGCCCCATGAAGTCGAGAAGAAGTATGGCGAGACTTGACCGATAGTCGATTAACAATGAAAGGCAGGTACCTTGAACTTGAAGTTCAGCCCAAGTAAGATAAAAAGGAAAGAAGCAGGAGTACCAGATTTTGTGGGAAATTAGGAATTACCCCAGATTGATAGAAATATCGTATTAAGGACTAAGCCTCGGGCTGACGGTAAGATTGCGGTTCGAGAATGCGCGGTATGTCCGCTTATGGAGAAGTTAAGAAATTACCGATACAACAATTCTAATATAGTGTGGCCTGAATGGAGCCAGCAAGGCTACAGTCTTGGGCTCTCAATAATGCCAAGAAAGGCCACAAGGTTCGGGTGTTGACCCACATTGTAAGTGGCAAAATTTCAATAAGCGGATAATCAAGCTCATATGTTGTTACATCGAGAATGGGATAATCTAAGAAATGATAAGAGAGAAGTAAGGAGAGATATCATCATACCTTAGAAAGCGGTTTATCATGTACAGTATGAGACTCAACAAGCATGTCAAAGATTACGTATCGCTATAGAATTCAGTATGTATTATGCGTAGTTATTGATACATATGTGCGGAATGCGCAGATATGTTGTGATTAGCTGCCTTCAAGGGGTTACAATCCCAGATTCTGATTAGTGCTAGAAAATAAGATCGTACAGCGAGGACCCCTTGTAAAAAAAAGAAGAGAGCGGGTTAAGTGTGACTTACGTATGAAGCTATAGAGCTGTCTCAGCTCTTAGCTATTAAGTTAATAGACTTATATGTTGTTGCCAGATCACAGGCTTTAGAAGCTTACGAGTTAATAGCCTGAATCGAGATGGCTAGATAATAAGGAGCCTTGATTAGGCGGTCTAACGACCAGCGCGCCTGTATTAACAGGAAGCATCCTAAGTCAGCAACATTAGTGCATGTGCTGAGGCAGGGTAGAGACCGGACAGGCATGCCCGAGAGGTGCCATACGAGTACTCCGGTATGTTAGTGGCCATGCATCATTTTTCTAGTCCTGTAGGTGAAAGTTGACCTTAGTCAACCTAGCAATTATTATGTGGAAACACCTGCACTTAAGTGGTGACCATCTAAGTCCAAGATCCAGCCAGTTAGTTGCCCCAGAAGGGTCCACATCGGTAGTCGGTGGCAGACTGAGAAGTATTTCAGCTGGTTTCTCATAGATATTCAGATACGAGAACCTAGCGAAGGCCGGTCACACAGAATAGTTCATAAGATCGAGAATTCCCTAGAATAGCAGTATAAATCCAAGTGGACACGCACAAGGCGTAAGAAATTGGTGGTACTCTACTAGCACAGTGTTTACTAAGACCAAGAGATCAGTAGACTCCCCGTGAAGATCCGAATTGATCGCCTAGGAGTAGAATACGATTAAGCTTGACCATTCAATTATGCAAGGTTATCCGGCCAGATTATTAGGGATCATGATCAATAACAGGATCCTCCGATCAGGCATAAAGGCACAAGGTGCGCAGACGGTCGTTCGAGTTATCCCAGCAGCAAGTAGCCTTAGCATGCGGCCGAGCGAGCTAAATAAGCTCTAGCTATACCGGTAGGTACTGTGGTTTTCTCTAAGCATAAGAGAGCCAGTATGACCGTCAATTATATATGAATTCTCTAAATATGAATACGTTGTATCAGTTAAGAAGAGAAGATGAAGTAGCAAATGTATAGCTACAAATTCGTTAGGAATTTTGCGTACTTGTAGCCGAACTGGCAGAATTATTCGAAAAATACACCAATTGGTCAATTTAGTCGTTCATAACAGAAATGAAAGGACAGCAGACGGTAATTCAGAACACCGTCGTGTCGTCATTAGTTGCGGAAGTAAAAGAACAGTAGTATAAGAATCTGACCTGATCCGGCTTAAGAATTATATCCGCGAGGGAGTAAAGCGCTAATTTCCGAGGTAACGAGAGGATGAGTCTTTGCGTTGTAAGGCCGTTTATGTGTTCCCAATGTTTCAGGCCTCCCCAGTAGATTATGAACGAGGTACATTGCGCCGCGGAATTCTCTCCACCCTGGCGCGACAAAAAGATGTACCATGATATCAAAAACTCTTGGTGGCAGGTATGAAAAAAGAGAAATTACTGGTGTAGCCCGGTGTCCTAGCTGCCAACAGGAGAAAGTAGAACATCAGAAACCAGCGGTTTGACTCAGGATATAGTTGTGCCTCTCTGGAAGTGGGGAAGCAGTAAATATGGATTTTGTGGCAGGATTACCCCGTACTAAACACAGACATGACTCTTTATGGGTGATAGTTGGCGATTGACCAAATCAGCTCATTTTCTGCTAGTGAGAACTACCTTCTCGGCCGAAGATTATGCTGAGTTGTATATCCGAGGAATAGTCAGATTGCACGGAGTGCCAGTATCCATTATTTCAGACAGAGGCACAGTTTACGATAGATTACGCGGTCGTTTGAAGGGGAATGCAGGTACATGCAGATTAATTTGAGTGCCGCATTCCACCCTCGGAACGAGATGGAAAGGCTGAACGCACCATTCAGACGCTCGAAGATATGTTGCGAGCGTGTGCCTGGCTTTGGTGGTAGCTGGGATGAGCAATTGCCCCTAATCGAGTTTGCTTACAATAACGGCTATCACTCGGCTAATGGATGGCGCCTTTCGAGGCTTTTATACGGGCGAAAATGCAGATCGCCAGATGGCTATTTTGAAATAGGAGAATCAGCATTGATTGGGCCAGGCAGTGTTCAGCAGTCAGAGGAAAAAGTAAACATCGAAGAACGCCTATTGACTGCGAGTCGCCGAAATCATATGCGGATGTATGGCGCGAAACACAGGTCGATGTGAATGACTGGGTATTTTTGAAAGTGTCTCCGATGAAAGGGGTGATGAGATTTGGCAAGAAAGGTAAGCTCAGCCCAAGGTTTGTCGGGCCATATCAGATTCGCAGAAGAATAGGCCAAGTGGCGTATGAGTTGAACTTCTTTGTCGAGAATTAGAATGCATTTCATCCGGTCTTTCATGTATCCATGTTAAGGAAATGCTTAGGAGACCCGTCAGGCGGAGTCCTAGTCCAGGATATCCAGGTTACAGAAGAGCTAACCTACGAAGAGGTTCCAGTAGCTATCTTAGACAGACAGATTCGCAGATTGAGAGGGGCTAAAGATTGCGTCTGTCCAAGTATTATGGCGTAATAGGAACCGAGAGGAAATGACGTGGGAGGAGCGGGAAGATGTAGCTAGATATCTCCTTATTCCAAGCTTAGTCAGGCAACAAGTATGTTAGTATTGTATTTATGACGTACCTTATAGTTGTATATGTATGAAATGAGAAAGATTGATGTTTAGCTATCAACTAATCCTATAGTATTGTGTGTGGAGTACTTTTGTATTTGACTTTTACGCGTTTTAGGTTTTGGGATAGTCCATATTACAGGGAAACTCTGCTGAAATTTTCTAAGTAGTAAGTCAAGATAAGTTGAAGTCCTCTAAATGGTAGTTTCCATTCGAGGACCGAATTTCAAGGGGAGAATGTTACACCCCGTAAGATTCCCGACATCTAGATGGCTTTATTCGTATGTGGGTTAAGCATATTTGAAAGTCGCACGTGCTAGGAAAAGGCCCGGGAAAAGGTCGGACGAGAATCCCTGTCGAACCATCACTTGAGAGGGCCGAGCAGAGCCCTCCACGATGGCGCCGTGTCCACGAGGCGGGGCCACCGCGTTGGTTACGTGACACGTTGGGCCTGTCCAGCCCAAGTATATAAAGCCCCACTTTGGTTTATTGTGATATAAACTTATAAAAATTTCGAGCGTAAGAAGCGAGAGATAAGACGAAGGAGAGTATAAATAATCGTTTTGATTACGCTGCCAAACGTAGTCTAAACTCCAATTAACCTCAGGTACCGAGGTTATGTTAACGGCGAGGAGCATTTTTACGGATTTTGTTTCGCGAAAGTCAGCCGACAAATCGTCGTCCTATGAACCAAGGTAAGTAGAATTGCTCCAAACTATGTCTATGTGCTCCCTAGGCATGAAATGAATACTTCTCCTTCTGGACTTATGAAAAATAGCAAGTTTTCGACCGTCTTTTCGATAAGCCTAAGTTTAGGCTATAAATATTGAAAGTGACATGGAGTCCTTGGAATGAAGTTGTATTTAGCACTAATTGACATGTATATGAATGCGGTTGGGAGAAATAGGCCCAGTGCGCGGCGAACCTCGTCCGACAGTCGGATAACTTGAGGATAAGGTATGTGAGATTGTTCTTCGGCAAGTTAGTAAGTCTTAGCTTTTGAATCATAGTAAACTCCGTTATTGAGTTCTCGGAGTTGAATGTTGAGAGTGAAGTAAGTCGTAGATTACGGTTTGCGCGTTGCCGTATCGTATTCGATCCGAAAGTTAGTAAAAAGCATGCGCCCAAAGGGCAGTTAACGTTCAGATTCAGTATAGCTTATTGTATGATTATGGCATGTTGTAGAAATAAAAAACGATTTTCAGAATAAAAGCTAGAAGTAATATCGAGATAGACGAGCGGTTCAGCTCACAGTTAGCCATTCGAGCCGAATGTATCGGCTCTGGTGTAACAGTTAAAGAAAGATTTCAGAATCAGTATAACCAGTAAAATCAGTTTAATACAGAAAGAGACAGAATAAGAAATCAGATTTTAATAGCCTTTTCAGTTATACATGCTTGCTATTTATATGTGCTATTTGTTGTTGAGACTTGTTGTGGCGTGAGGGCCCCTTATTGAGCGTCCTCCCACCCCTAGGTTATTGTCGTGTGCCCCACTGAGCGGGTAGGTTTTACATCACTCTGAGGGTGGCATGCGTCCCCAGCTTGGACGAAGATGGGATTAAGCTTTCCCCATAGCGGCTTCGATCAGCTTACGAGGTGCAGCTCAGGTTTCAGATAGCCTGTTGAGAGTTCCGGGAACCAGACCTATCTGTTACTGTACGCGCATACAGTTATCTCCCTGTTGACTTGTTCCAGGAGCAGGTGCAGCTCAGTTCAGATCGCTTTGATGAAGTTCGAACCCAGACCCTATACATTACGCTGCATCTGAGAGTCCTCGAGTCGAACACGGTTATTTATGTAGGAGGCTATGGCTGAGCCGGAGACCTAGGGGTGGTAGAGAGGAGCTCAGTGAGCTGGTGAGTGGAGTGACTTATTTTTGGCTGGTTTTGACCCGGGTAGGGGTATGTAGATTGTTTGCTTGCTTGGTGCCATCCGGCTTATGGGGGTTGGTATTGGCTCTTGCTTGCTACTTGTATTCTATTTATGTGCTATACTAGCTACTGAGCGGTAGGCATCTCGCGTCTACATATGCAGCTTCTGCCTTATCAGTATAAGAGAGAATGATTCAGTTTCTACCAGCTTCTTCAGATTCAATTCATCTCTTGCTATACAGATTTGCTAGATATGCTATCTATATATTCCAGTTGTTTTCCGAGTCATATTATTTCGGTTGCTTTGCATACTCGGTACCCGCGATGCCACGACGCCCCGTGGGGCGCTGTTACTTGCCTGCAGGTACTCATAGACGAGGCGATCCCTCGTGATTCCAGCCAGCTATAGATTCGTCAGCTCCTGTCATCCGGAGTCTGATTTCCAGAGGTGTATGCTTTTCCTTTTGATATGCAGATGGGTAGGTGGAGCCATTTGTCCCGATCATTTCTATTATACTCATAGAGGCTTGAAAGATGGTATGTTTTATCTCCCTGGTCAGTTGAGCCGGTCGTGTGAGGCCGTGCAGTTGTATAGTTGTTTAGTATCTTTGTCTTTATGTTGGCCGTGAGGGGCCGAAGCTTGACAGTAGTGGTGACCCCTTCTTAGGTCACGTAGTCTTATTCTTGTCAACCCCGAGATGACTAGTCAGCATGGTGGCCTTGTCGGCCCGCATAGGTTCCTGATTATGAGTATGTTACGGTCGCTGTTAGCACAGGTACAGGTGGCTATAGGCCCAGATGGCGGAGGCTGTGTTTACAGCCGTTATATAGCCCCCTTTGTTTCCCGGGAACACGAGATAGAGCTAGCCGGGCACCGAGATGGCCTCGGCCCACAGTTAGTAGTCGAGGTCCTTCTAGGGGCACCAGTGCGATCTACCCCAAGGCGGGCGTGACATGAACATGAGAAAACTAATTAGAGTTTTAGGGAAAGCCTAATAGAGCTAGCCAGGCACCAGATGTGCCTCGGCCCACCAGTTAGTAGTCCAGGTCCTTCTAGGGCACCAGGTGCCAGTCATACCCCCAAGGCGGGGCGTGACATGAACATGAAAACTAATTAGAGTTTTAGGGAAAAGCCTAATACCCCAAGCTGGAACTGAGCCGGTAGAGAATAAATGTGAGTATTTAGCCATCATATCTGCTTCAGCTTCCCATGTAGCTCCTTCAACATGATGATTCCTCCATAACACTTTAACTGAAGCTACTTCCTTGTTCCTTGGCCTTTGAACCTGACGATCCAGTATTTCCATAAGAACCTCCTCATAACTAACGTTGTCTTTCACACCAATACTATCCACCGAGACAACTAAGGTTGGATCAGCCAAACACTTCTTTAATTGAGATATATGGAATAAAGGATGCACAGAAGCAAATTTTGAGGGCAACTCTAATTCGTATGCCACCTTACCAACCCGTTTCATAATTCGGTAGGGGCCAACATAACGGGGGTTGAGTTTTCCTTTCTTTGTGATATCGAAAGGTAGGGAGTTCATGTGAATCAGATGGGTATGACTGCAAGCCAGAAGAAGTATAAGCTAGGACTTGACCAGTAACCTTATTAACAATGTAAGGCTGGTACGTTGAACCCCAGAGCTCAGCCTAAGCAAGATAAGGGAAAGAAGCAGGAATACCAGATTTTGAGGGAAAATTAGAATCACCTCCAGATTGAGAGAA
>JACEIK010004342.1:10480-23399 GCA_018107945.1 Datura stramonium
GTTTCACCCCGTAGTCCTGTCCTTGTGGGTTCGACATTCCGGTTCTTAAAAAGAGCCACTATATTACTTGTACGACCCGTACACTTGCGGGCTCATCATCATGTTCATGGATCTGATGAACAACATCTTCAAGCTGTATTTTGACTTGTTTGTGATAGTATTTATTGATGATATTCTGGTATATTCTCGTTCAAAAGCAGAACATCGAGATCATTTGCGAACAGTGCTCCAGATTCTCAAGATTGCCAGTTATACACAATATTTTCTAAATGTGAGTTTTGGCTAAATTATGTGGCCTTTTTGGGCGATATCGTGTTAGAGGCTGGTATTTAGGTAGACTCACAGAAGATCGAGGTAGTAAAGACATGGACTAGACCTACAACTCCAACTGAGGTACGCAGTTTCTTAGGGTTAGCTGGATACTACAAAAGGTTTGTAGAAGGGTTTTTGACCTTATCAGCGCCTTTAACCGAGTTGACTTAGAAAGCAGCTAAATTTCACTAGACTAAAGCGTGTGAACAGAATTTCCAAGAACTGAAGAATAAATTGACATCAGCGCCAGTACTAGTACTTCCAGGAGGATCAGAACGTTATGTAGTGTATTGTGATGCTTCAGGTGTTAGGTTAGGGTGTGTTCTGATGCAACACGGTAAGGTAATTGCTTATGTTCCAAGGCAGTTGAGGAAGCATGAAACGAACTATCCCACTCACATCCTAGAGTTAGCGGCAGTAGTTCGCGCCTTAAAAATCTGGAGACACTACCTATATGGGGTACACATGGACATTTTTACTGATCATAAGAGCCTCTGGTACATCTTTACACAGAAAGAGTTGAATCTATGGCAGTGTCACTGGTTAGAATTGTTAAAGGACTACAACGTGAATATTTTATACCATCCAAGGAAAGATAACATTGTAGAAGATGCTCCCAGTCGTAGAGCCATGGGTTGTTTAACACACTTAAGGCCTGAACAGTAGGTGCTAGCCCGAGAATTGCACCAGTTAGCCAGCTTAGCCGTTCGAATAGTGGACTCAGGAGACAATGGGGCTATAATTCAGAATACAACAGTATCGTCCCTACTTGTAGAGGTAAAAGAACGGTCGTATGAAGATCCTCATTTAGCACAACTCCGAGCTAAGGTACAGCATGGAGAAGTATTAGCTTTCGAGGTAACTGAGGATGGGGTCTTGAGATGTAAAGGTCGTCTCTGCATTCCAGATGCGGCAAAACTTCATTAGCAGATCATGGTAGAGGTACATTATTCCTTTTATTCTCTTCACCCAGGCTCAACAAAGATGTATCATGACATAAAAGAGATTTACTGGTGGCTGGGAATGAAAAAAGGTGTAGCAAAATTTGTAACACAGTGCCCTAACTGCCAGCAAGTAAAGGCTGAACATCAAAAACCCAGCGGATTGACACAGGAAATAGTAGTGCCTATGTGGAAGTGGGAAGCAATCAATATGGATTTTGTGACATGATTACCCCGTACCAGACGTAGATTTGACTCCATCTAGGTAATTGTTGATAGATTGACGAAGTCATCTCATTTTCTGCCAGTCAAGACTACTTTCTCAGCAGAGGACTATGCCGAGTTATACATCAGGGAAATAGTTAGACTACATGGTGTTACAGTATCTATCATTTCTGATAGAGGAGCACAATTCACAGCTAGATTCTGGCAATCATTTAAGAGAGGCTTGGGAACGAAGGTTAACCTGAGTACAAAATTCCATCCTCAGACAGGCGGGCAGGCAGAACATATAATTCAGACACTTGAGGACATGCTGCGAACGTGTGTGTTAGAATTCGGGGGCAGTTGTGATGAACATTTACCCCTTATTGAATTTTCTTATAATAACAATTACCATTTGGCAATTTAGATGGCGATGTACAAGGCCTTATATGGGCGGAAGTGCAGGTCTCCTATTGGTTTGTTCAATATTGGAGAATCAGGATTAATTGGACTAGACATAATCCACCAGTCAGAGGAGAAAATAAAGCTTATCAGAGAGCGCTTGTTGATAGCTCAGAGTCATCAGAAATCTTACTCTAATGTGTGGCGTAGGGATCTAAAACTCAATATAGACGACTGGGCATTTCTGAAAGTCTCACCAATGAAGGCAATAATTAGGTTTGGTTAAAAGGGCAAGCTTAGCCCGAGGTTTATTTGACCATATTGAATCCTCCAGAGAATAGTCTAGGTGGAATACGAGCTAGATTTTCCTTCAGAGTTAGAATATGTTCACCCGGTCTTTCATGTGTTGATGTTACGGAAGTGCATAGGGGATATGTCCCGAGTTTTGCTAGTTGAGGACGTCCATATTACTGAGGAGCTAGCCTATGAAGAAGTTCCAGTGGGCATATTAGATCGGCAGGTTCGTAGGTTGAGGACCAAAGATGTCGCCTCTGTTAAGGTATTGTGGAGAAACAAGAATAGAGAAGAGATGGCCTAGAAGCCGAGGACGACATGAGATCCAGATATCCTCATTTCATCTAGGCTTAGTCTAGACTATGCAGTTAAGGTAAAGTTGTTGATTTAGTTGTTTTTCAGCTGTTACTTTATGATTTGTGATGTTTATATTGTTCAGTTGACTACCATCTTGTTGTGAAATAGTTGTTATAGTGTTATGTAAAGTGTCTGTATTGGACTTTTCTGCATTTCGGTGTTTTCAGATAGCCCATATTACAGGGGAGACTCTACCAAAATTTTTCCAAAATAATAGTTAAGAGGAATTAAACTTTTGTAAGTTGAAGTTGACGGAGGACGAATTTTCCTAAAGGGGGAGGATGTTACACCCCGTAAGCTCCTAACATTTAGTCGACGTATTTGTACACTAGTAGAGATTTTTAGAGTGAGACATGTATGAGAAATGGCGTGGGGAAGGGTCGAACGAGCACGGAATCGAGGTTGCAAGGGAATAGGCCAGACAAGCTACTTGGAGGGGCAATGTTTCACGGACCCTCTCCCTCCACGATGGGCTCCGTGACACACTCGTAAAATGACGCGTTAGGGTCCATGCCATGGACCCCCTGTCCACCGCCCAAAGTAATATATATATTAAGTGGCTTCATTAGTTTCATTTCTTAATTATATTCTTCATCCCGTACAGTAGAGAACTCGCTTTTCCACTGATTACGCTGCTAAACGCTGCCGCAATTCAAATTAACTTCGGGTATCGAGTTCTAAGCCTGCAAGGAGCACTACTACGGAGTTATTTTCTTGAAATTCACTTGGAAAATCGTAACCCCATCGAACAAAGTCATCATAAATTCTCCAAACTGATTTTTATACGATCACAGAGATCAAGTAAGAATTTATCCCTTCTGAACCCTCGAGAAATTATACGTTTTTGGCCGTATTTTGTTAAGTTGAAGTATAGTTAATATTAGTATTATAAGTTATCTTTTCCGCCGAATTTAGTATTGAAACTAGTCTCACTCTCCCAGTAAAAGGGCTATTGAATACGAATTGAAACTCGCCAGTTAATCAGACATTCGGCGATCGAGGTATGTTAAGGCGAATTCCTTCGGCAAGTTAGTTTCTTTAGTATTGTAATACAAATTGAAACCCAGTAAGAGAGCCAGAAGTATATCTATTGTAATTATTTATCTCTATTAGTTGAAACCAGTACTTATGTTTAGTTTGGGATTGACTTAGCCCTGTATAGCCTTCCATAACCAACCCCAGGGTTACTAGTTATGTCGACATCCGCAAAGGGATAGATTACGTTGCTCCAAGAAGCGGTATGCCATGTACAAGGGACGAAGATAAGGTCTAAGGGCCTCATACAATCCACTCCATGGATGGACTATTATATGTCGTATCGGCACCACACACCTGTCAATCCTGCTGCCCGAGGTGCAGATACTAGGAGTCCACTGGACTCAGACACAGCAACAGTTCAGGGGCCGAATGGGCTTAGTTGTAGACCCAGTGACTAGTAGGACAGCTATAGTTATTATATGATTTAGTGTGATCTTGTTAGGTTTATATAGATTGAAGTGTACTCACTAGGGCTTATGGGGGCCCTGGGTGGGTTATTCTATGCTGGTTGTATCTTCCGGCTTATGGAGGCCAGGTAAGTTCTTATTTGCATTAGTTTTTAATAGATTAGATAGCAGGAAGATCAACTATTCAGGTAGTATCTCTATTCCCTTCATTCAGTTACTTTCAGTTTCCGTTTAGTTCATTCAGTTATTTACAGTTATTGCCTTACATATTCGGTATATATTATACTGACCTCCTTCTTAGGGCGCTGCATTACTTGCCTGCAAGTGCGGATAGACATGGTTCAGGACCTTCCTAGTAGCTAGCTAGGGTTAGCAATGCAGTCTGCTCCTTTCCTCTGGAGCTAACAGTTAGAAGGTTTACACTTTGTGATTGTACAGTTTGTGGGTAGGTCGGGGCCCTGTCTCGACCATAAGATCACTCTTAGAGGCTTGCAGATTGATTCAGATTTCCTGTGGCTAGTTGTTGTTGGCCGTGTGGGGCCCGTGTATGCTTTATTTTACATGTTGGCCATGTGGGGCCTTGTTTAGCTGTAAGTTAGCGGCCTTGTTAGCCATAGATTTATTTAGTGCTGGATTTATTTTATAGTTAAAACTAGACATCATGGTTGTCTTGTCAGCCCGCATAGGATTCCCTGCTATTACATATTTCTGGTTAGCTATTTTCTTTTACAGGTGGCTATAAGACCTTGTCAGCCAGGGCCTGTTTTTACAGTCGAGATATAGCCCGTTTTTTTCTTTATTTAAAGATTAGGTCTGCACCAAAAGTGCATAAGCTCAATCAGGTCAGTTCAGATCCTAGTAGGCCACCAAGTGTCAGTCATGCCTCCCAAGGTGAGGCGTGACACACTCACCCACCCACGACTAACCTAACGACTCATGGGGCCTGACCATGAGTCGTGGTAACATTCATTGGGTCCAAATTCCAAAATTTCAAATTCATTCCCTGACCTCCCCACGAGTCACATCACGACTTGTGGGCTCCTCTCACAGGTCTACTCATGACTCAATCTGTGCCTGGTGCCAGATTTTAGCTTTTTCTCTATTTCAACTCCCGGGTATAATCTTTGGTTTTTCGGGGTATAACATTGGAGTACTTCACTACATCCTTGCTGGATAGATTTTTCCCTCGAGAGCTTAGGGAGGCCAAGGTTGTGGAGTTCATAAACTTGAGATAGGGAAACAGGACCGTAGAAGAGTATGCTCCGGAATTTACCAGGTTTTCTAAATATGCCCCAGAGATGGTGGCCGAGACAAGGGTTCGCATGTTAAAATTTGTAAATGGGGTGTCGAATCTGGTCCTCAAAGAGTGCATGACAGCAATGCTAATTAAGGATATCGACTTCTCTAGCCTGATTTTCTATGCTCAGCAGATAGAGACCGAAAAACTGAGGTACATAGAGAGAAAGAATAAGCATGCAAGGACTGTCCAATCAGATTATAGACACCAAGGTCTGGCAGTAGCAGTTGTCCATAGCAGCAGTAGAGGGCTCCAGCGCCCACCTCAGCCAGTGCCCCTACCTTTTGGTCCCACCAGGATCGGAGGAGTAGAGCATCTAGCTCTCAGTGTTAGAGTTACAGTGCTGGGAACATGTATCCATCTTTCCCTAAGTGCAACAAGAATCATCCAGGAGAGTGTCTTCAGGGTCGAAAGGGTTGTTTTGGTTGTGGGCAACTTGGGCATCGGCTTAAAGAAGGCCCATCAGCAGGACGGGGGAGATCACAATCCACTACCTCAGTAGCTCCAAAAGGATGACTGACTCAGTAGGCTAACACATCAGGTGTGGATGGCAGTCAACACCAAAACCATTTTTATGCATTATCATCTCGTCAGGATCAGGAAACTCACAAGATGTGGTCACGGGTATGTTACCTCTTTTCCATCTAGATGTATATGCCCTTCTTGATCCGGGGGCCACACTATCATTTGTGACTCCTTACGTAGCAGTTCAATTCAAATATCAGTCTAGAAGTCCTCTCAAAACCCTTCTCAGTCTCCACCCCAATTGGCGAGTTAGTTAGAGCCAGCCAGGTGTATAGAAATTATCCAATTTTAGTCTGCAATAAATTCATTCCAGCTGACCTTGTAGAGTTATACATGGCTGACTTCGACCTCATTCTTGGCATGGATTGGTTACACTCCGATTATGCCTCGGTCAACTGTAGAACTAGGGTCGTTAGGTTTCAATTCCCTAATGAGCTAGCTCTAGAATGGTCGGGCAGTAGTTCAGCGTCAAAGAGTAGGTTTATTTCCTACCTTAACGTTAGGAAGCTTATTTCTAAGGGATGTATTTATCATCTAGTTTGGTCAAGGATTCCGACTCTAACACCCCAACTATCCAATCATTCTCTATTGTCAGCGAGTTTCCAGATATGTTTCCCGAAGATATTCCCGGAGTTCCTCCTGAACGGGAATTGACTTCAGCATAGACCTTATTCTAGATACTCATCCCATCTCCATCCTTCCTTATAGAATGGCTCTGAATGAACATAAGGAGTTGATGGAGCAGCTAAAAGATCTTCTGGATAAGGGTTTTATCTGACCCAGCATCTCTCCCTGGGGTGCTCCAGTGCTATTCGTGCGAAAGAAAGATGGTACCCTCAGAATGTGCACTAGTTACTGTTAGTTGAACAAAGTCACAGTCTAGAACAAGTATCCCCTACCTAGAATTGATGACCTGTTCGACCAACTTCAGGGAGCCAGCTATTTCTCCAAAATTAATCTTAGGTCAGGGTATCATCAGCTAAGAGTCAAAGAGTGTGACATACCGAAAACAGCTTAGAGGATTCGGTGTGGTCACTTCAGTTTGTGGTTAGGTCCTTCGTACTAACAAATGCCCCTACAGCCTTTATGGACCTGATGAACAAAGTCTTCAAGCAGTATCTGGATATGTTCTTCATTGTATTTATCGACGACATTCTAGTATACTCCAGAAATGAGGAAGAGCATGCTAATCACCTGAGGATAGTGCTTCAGACACTCAGAGACTGCCAGTTGTTTTCCATGTTTAGCAAGTGTGAATTCTAGTTGAAGTCCGTGACTTTCCTGGGTAATGTGGTCTCGGGTGATGGTATTCAGGTTGATCCTCAAAATATCATAGAAGTGAAAGACTGGCCCAGACCTACCTCTCCAACCGAAATCAGAAGTTTCTTGGGTTTGGCCAATTATTACTGATGCTTTGTAGAAGGATTTTCCTTTATAGAATCTCCACTGACTAGGATGACTCAGACGAAGGTGAAATTTCAGTGGTTAGATGTGTGTGAGAAGAGTTTTCAGGAGTTAAAAACTCGACTCACCACCGCTCTAGTGTTGACTCTATCGGAAGGATCGAATAGATTTGTAATATATTGAGACGCTTCCAAAGTTGGACTCGGTTGTGCTCTGATGCAGCGATAGTGTTTGCATTGAAAATATGGAGACATTACCTATACGGGGCTCACTTTGATGTTTTCACTGATCATAAGAGCCTTCAGTATGTATTCTGTCAGAAGGACCTGAACCTCCTTCAGAGAAGGTGGTTAGAACTCCCGAAGGATTATGACATAAGCATGCTATATCACCCAAGCAAAGCCAATGTGGTGGTTGATTCCCTAAGCAGAGTGTCTATGTGTAGCGTGGCTCATATTGAGGAAGGCAAAAAGGAGTTGGCGAAGGATATTCACAGACTACCTCAGTTAGGGGTGCAGTTGGTTGACTCAACTGAGGGTGGAGTGGTGATGAAAAGAGGGTCATACTCCTCTTTGGTTGTTGAAGTTAAGTCCAAACAGGATGAAGATCCCATTTTACTCAAACTCAAGGAAGTGGTTCTCAGGAAAGAAGTTGAGGTTTTCTCCAAAGGGAGAGATGGTGTGCTCCGTTACTAGGGCAGTTTGTGTGTACCAGACGTTGGTGATTTAAGAAAGCAGATATTGGCTACAGCACACAGTGCGAGGTACTCCATTCACCCTGGTGCTACTAAAATGTATCACAATTTGTGGGAATTTACTGGTGGAACGGCATAAAGAGAGACATCGTCGAATTCGTAGCTAAGTGCCCAAACTGCCAGCAAGTCAAGGTAGAGTATCAAAGATCGGGAGGTATGACCCAGGATATCTATATACCCACATGGAAGTGGGAATAAGTAAATATGGACATTATTGCGGGTCTACCTCAAACTCATTGGCAACATGATTCCATCTGGGTAGTAGTAGACCGGATGACTAAGTCAGCACATTTCCTCCCAGTTAAAACTACAGATTCAGTTGAGTACTATGCTAGACTTTACATTTAGGAGTTTTTCCGGCTTCATGGGGTGCCATTATCCATCATCTCTTATAGTGGTACCCAGTTCACCTCACATTTCTGGAAGTCTTTTCAGAAGAGACTTGGTACCCAGGTCAAACTCGGCACAACTTTTCACCTGCAAATAGATGGGCAAGCTGAGTGAACTATTCAGACCCTAGAAGATATGTTAAGAGCATGCGATATTGATTTCAAGGCAGTTTGGATGACCACTTGCCTATATCGAGTTTGCGTACAACAATAGTTATCACTCCAGAATCCAAATGGCCCCGTTTGAGGCATTGTATGGTAGGAGGTACAGGTCTCCTATTGGATGGTTTGAGGTTGGTGAAGCTATAATAATCGATCCAGACTATATTCATGAAGCTATGAAGAAGGTACAACTCATCAGAGAAAGATTGAAAATGGCTTAGAGCCGTTAAAAGTCTTATGCTGATGTGAGGAGAAAAAAATTGGAGTTTGTTGTGAATGACTGGGTCTATCTAAAAATTTCACCCATAAAAGGGGTAATGAGGTTTGGGAAGAAGGGAAAGCTCAGTCCGAGATATGTGGGACCCAATAGAATTTTGAGGCGAATCGGCAAAGTAGCCTATGAGCTGGTATTACCTGCAAAGTTAGCTTCTTTGCACCCAGTATTCCATGTGTCACTATTAAAGAAATACATTGGTCATCCAACTTCAATTGTTCCATTGGACAGTGTAGAAATAAAGGATAGTCTCTCATACGAGGAAGTCCCAGTCCAGATCCTTGACCGTCAGGTTCGTAAGCCGAGGAACAAGGAGGTAGCTTCAGCCAAGGTCTTATGGAGAAATTAGCAGTTTGAAGGAGCTATGTGGGAGGCCGAAGCAGATATGATGGCCAAATACCCACATTTGTTTTGTTCCGACTCAGTTTCAATTTAAGGTACCAATTTCCTCCCTAAAACTCCATTCAGTTCATGTGTTCCAGTTTCCTTCATGTAATTGATCATGTGTATGATTAGTGAATTCAGTTCAAACTTGTAGTTCAGTTTGGAGATAGTCATTCCATTAGTCTCCAGCCTCTACGAACAATATTTGAATATAGTGATTGTAATTCTGTGCCTTCATGTGTGTTTTCCAGCATTCAAGGATGAATGATACCAAAGGGGAGATATTGTAATGCCCCAGAAACTCAAAGACTAGACCTGGGAATTAAAATACAGAAAACTAGAAAATCTGCATTAGGTCACAGAACGAGTCATTCTATGACCCGTGGGGAGTGACCACGAGTCGTTAAGTGACTCGTGGTGAAACCTGGGGGTTTAATTTGAAATTTGGTGTTTGGGGTGACCACGAGCATGACCACGAGTCATTGTACACCCCCACGAGTCGTGTGATGACCCATGGTCAAGGATTATTTGAAGACCAGGAAAAAATTGGCAGTGAACTTCACAATTAGTCACCACGAGTCGTGGTCCAATCCACGATTCGTTAGGTGACCCATGGTTCAAAATATATGGGAGAGTAATGAGGTTGGCAGTGTATTTGACGAGTGGGTCACCATGAGTCATAGGGTACACCATGAGTCGTGGTGACCAATAGGGGATTTTTGAACAGTGGACTCAACGACCGTGACCATGAGTCATGGTCTCTGAGCACGAGTCATAGGGTTCCCCGTTGGGACTAGTAGTCAGTTTTTCCTATGAATTTCCTAAGGGTACTTCGATAATTTCCTAACCTCCTCAATCAGAAACTAAGTCATTATGGGTTATCTTGAGGGGATTTAGAGGGGCAAAACGGTTTTCCCCCTCATTCTCACTCATCTTCAGAATAAAAAAATATATACCGTAAACTTTCCTCTCAAGAAGATCTCAAGCAGGACTAGGGTTTTCCTTTATTGCAGCAGTCCAAGCTTCCTTCTCTAGGAAAATTCTAACACAGGTATGTGAAAATTCAACAAGGGGATAGTTCTTCCCTTGTATCCCCTAAAACCCTTCTCTAGTTTCTCCATAAATCCTAGCCCTGAGCTTTCAAATGTGAAGAGAATATATGTCGGTTTTATTTGAATTCACCTAGAATGATATCCATAATTATTTTAGACATGATTTCTATCAGTTCATTATTAAATTGATGTCATTCCCGAAAAAGTGAAATCTTGAGCAGATTTTCAAATGTTAAGAAATTCCTGATAATGCTTTGCTTAATCCATGTGGAATTATTATGTTATATTAATTGTGGATATTTTTCCACCAGTTAGTGATAGTATTGATGCTTATCCCTGTACATTGAATTTAGCCCTAGTCCTTGAGAGTGGAAAAGACTAGAATCTTGCTAAAGTGATTAACCTTGAAATTTTCCAAATTATATCAGTGTGGTGAATTCCCATATTATTTTATATGCCAAATTCTTAGTTAGATACATGGTTTCCTAGATTTAATTAAAATGAAAAAATACTCGGTGTCTGTTAGAAATGTCAATTAATTAGTTTGACTGCAGAATTTCTCGAGGTATCAGTATTAGCTCCCAGTTATCAAAATTAGATTCAGAATTCAGTTCTTTGGTCCACTAGGCAGTCATGACACTTTAGATATATAGCTCTGACTAGCCTTAGGACCCTAGTTCAGATTACCGTTTGTTCTTAGACGGTTACGATGCTTCTAGATAAGCAGCTCGGACCAGTCTAGAACACATTTTCAGAATATGGTCCGATAAGACTCTCAGGGTACTTTCAGATATGCATCCCTGACTAGTCTTGGACGCCAGTTTCGAGCTATCAGCTTAGTATTAGGTCTAGGATTATCCAGTGGGAGTAGGACTTAGCACCAAGAGGACTGGGGTTCCAGTGTGCCCAGGTTCCTAGAACTATGTTGCCAACATAGGTTACAGTATTTATTAGCCTATTTGGCCCCAGACTTTTGTGATCACCTAGTTCATGTCTTTATACCCTAGCAAGGTATATTGGGTCCTATCGGTGGGGTGTATATATCGGACTCCACGTCTAGCTCATGTGGTTACATGTCGATTATAGAGTCTCCAACGAGTCATTTAAATAGAGTCTCAGTCCAGTTCAGTTCAGATCAGTATTCCAGACTTAGAACATGCTTTGACCATCAAACAGGGTCTATCAGATCATCTCATTTATTTCAGCATTCAGTTCAGTAGTTTTACTTGGTCATCGCATGTCTTTTTAGTTCAACATTTCCTTTTATTTATTCCATTACGTTATGTTCCTCTCACTTCTCAGTACATTCAAAGTACTAATACATACTTTTATGTTGTATCTCTTTATGATACGGTTGCAGGATCTCAGTCTTAGCTTCGTTAGCTGACCTCTCATCGAAGACCTCAAATTTACGAGTTGGTGAGTACTCATCTTTCAAGGACGGAAATTTATTCATTACAGTTATATTTTCATTTCCTTCTATTTATATTTGGAGTTAGCTGGGGTCTTGTCCCAGCTACTCATCAGTCATAGTGGCTTTCGGACTCAGATTGATATTTCAAACATATAGTGTTGTTTTTAATATTTTTAAACACTATCAACCAACTTTATTTCTTTCATGTATTTATAATTTTTTTCTTTAAGCTTCTATTGTATGTATTTTTATATTACTCAGAATTCTTGTGTGAGATAGACCATAGGTTGACTTGGGGTCACTTGTGACTTTAAATACCGTGTTTCATCCTGGGTGTAAACTCGGAGCATGATAGGTAGTCGGTGTAGGGGCTCCCATGCCCAGTTGTTTAAACACAGCCAATGGCATCAGATTGATGCTTGCTCCCAAATCACAGAGTGCCCTTGCAAACTCAACATCACCGACTGTGCATGGAATAGTGAAGGCACCTGGATCTTCCTTCTTCTAAGACAAGACCCATGAGACTATAACACTATAATGGTGAACATTATCAATGGGCTCATAGCTCATGGATCTCTTCTTCGTCACAAAGAGCTTCATGAACTTGGCGTATCCCGGCATCTTTTCCAAATTGTCGACCAATGGTATGTTTACAGATAACTGTTTGAGCATGGAAAAGAATTTCTGAAACTTACCATTCTCCGCCTTCTTCTTCATCCTTTGGGGAAATGGTGCTGGTGTTCGTGGAATAGCCTTGTATGTTTTCGTGGCTCCTTGTTCAGGTTCAGGCCCATTTTCAACATTTGGGGCCTCAATCAAATCAGCATCTTCATTGCATTCCTTCTCAGCAACATCATCTTCTTCTTCACTTACGCTTTCTTTCCTCCTTTCAACTACAACTGATAGAGGGGGGTCAATTGTGGTCTTTCCACTCCTAGTCATCACAACCATACAGTGACCGTCATTCTTTGGATTTTGAACTATGTTGCAAGGTAGTGTACCCTTTTGCCTAGGGTTCATAGATGCTGACAGTTTCCCTAGCTACTGTTTTATCTACTTGATGGTGGTCTCATGTGACTCCACTCTCTAACCCATGCTTGATATATCACTGATGAGCCCGCAAGTGTACGGGGTCGTACAAGTAATATAGTGGCTCTTTTTAAGAACCGGAATGTCGAACCCACAGGGACTGGACTACGGGGTGAAATATTTTCAAGTGTTAATTTACTAAAACTATAATAATGAAGACACCAGTGTAAAGAAGAGTTTTTGTATTTTCGAAACTATTTTTATACTAAAGTAAGATATT
>JACEIK010004342.1:70742-83066 GCA_018107945.1 Datura stramonium
ACTTGTAGAACTGATTACTAGGGTTCATCCAAACGACTGGTTCGTCGCTACTGGATGACTATACTGTCATGACCCGAACGGAGGCCCAGACCGCAACACGGGAAAAGGAGCCTCGATAGACCCCAAGTCAACCCATGGCATAAGCATACATATAACTCAATCAATAACACTAAATAAATCAACAAGATAATCATAGCAGAAGCCTAGATTTAACTTAACATCAAAATACATAATCTAAAGCTGAATACATCCATATTTCTGAAAAGCCTCTAAACATGACGAGTTGATGGGACAAGACCCCAACTAACTCAACCAAACTGAAATTTAAAATACATAAAGGAAAATCGGAATAAGGCTAGTCCTCGGGGGATAGGACTCACCAATAATGTAAGATGCTAGCTCTGAAGACTGACTATGAACGGGGCTAAACCTGAGAGTCGAGTCTTGTATCATGAAACAATACAACATAGAGTATGCGGTCAGTACGTGGAATGTACCGAGTATGCAAGGTAAGTAAAATCATTTAAAGACAATGCATAATGTAAATCATAAACAATAAGAATCTGAGAGTAGGTCTTGCATGCATTCTTTCTAAAATCATGACCTCATAACATAACATAACATAACATCATAACCGAATTGATTGACTCAAAGTTGAAATATGATAGTCATGAGTAAAAACTGAACATTGAGTTAAACCTTCTTTAGGACATGTATAGATATAGAAATATCATGAATGATAACCATGCATAACTGAAATCATGAGGAACAATGGGACACTCATCTTTTAACCGACATACCCAATAGATCTTACGTGGTCCCAACTATCACACTCAACTGGGTAGAGCCGTCCAAATCCTTGTCAAGGCCAGGGACGATACCATGATATCAACATCAAGCTCATGGGCCAATAGGGCCGAGAATAGCTCATAAGGGAGGTCCCAAAGTAATGTGTATAATAGTATAAACCTACATTGACGCGTAGTTCTGAGGCATAGGGTGATCGACCCTTAGCCTACTCGGAGCTAGACACTACTCCCAAAAACATGCATATGCTCTACATCGTTTTTCAACGAAACTCAACATTGTATATTGACAAAGCTGAATAATCAATTACATATAAAATATGAAAGATATTTAACTCAAATCATACCACAAGCTGAAAGATAATTGGGAGTCTTCGCTCCAAAACCATGTGGTAAGCTTAGTTCGGGAAATCGTAAATCATACTTTGAACATGTGGGCATTTCCCAAAGCTTTATCATGCTTTCATATACTCAATATACATCGAAAATATGATTATAGATATGGGTAGCTTGAAAATATGTTTTTCATTATAATATCTCATCATAATCATACATTCATCTCAAATCTCATCTTTTATGAACTTCTCATCAATGGAATTTTTAATTCATAAAGCTAGAAACATGATTTTAATTGAAAACTATATAAAAATTACCCATGATTCATAATTCAAAAGTATTTACATATTTAAATCATACTCATGTAGAGAATTTAGGAATATCATGCATTGGGTTAAAAACCCATATATTAGTCATAGAAAATCTCATTATTTAGAGAGGGATTCAGCATGGGTGTGAAAGAATTCACCAATTCATAACCCTATATACATGTTGGTAGCTAATTCTTACACTTCTTTAAACACCCAATAGGAATTGAAGAGAAATTAAAGAACACTAAGCTTGAGCACCCTCCCTCAACTTCTACCTTGCATGCATGAATGAAAATTGCCTAAAATGAACTTAACCCCTTTAAAAGTCATCATTCATAACCCAAAACGATGTAGATTAGGCCTTAGGATCTTAGGAATTACGGAAAAGCTCTTAATAAAAACATAGAAAATAACTGCTAGGTAGTCCCAATGAGGGACCTAACGACTCGTCATCATGGCCCACAACTCGTGGAGTCATCCGTCAGGTACACTGCTTATCAGGTCTTCAGGGATCATCATAGGAGACTTAACAACTCGTTACCTGGTGACCACAACTCGTGGTCACTACTCGTCAGGTACACTTCCATGAGTTTCAAATAACCTCCATCAGTTGACCAAGACTCATCCCACAACTCGTGGTGACTGATCACGACTCATGGGGTCCTTCCGCTAGGTACACTGCCTCTTTCTTTCATTCTTCTCAATCAACACTACCCACGACTAACCTAACGAGTCGTGGGACCTGACCATGAATCGTGGTCACGCCCGTGGGGATCTCATTTCCAAAACTTCAAATTCATCTCTTAGGCCTCCCCACGAATCACATTGCGACTCGTGGGCTACTCTCACGGGTCACCACACGACCCGTCCTGATGCCTGGTGCCAGATTTTAACTTTTCTCCATTTCAACTCTCGAGTCTGATCGTTGGGCTTCCTAGGTATAACATATACTCAATCACCAGGTCAGGTCTCATGAAATATTTCCTTTTAACCGTTATCAATAAGTTACAAATTAACTTTCCTGCGACCGTAGCTCAAGTCATACAATGATCATAAAAATCAAGGCTTTGTTCTAATTCTCTTTTCCTAATATTTACTTCTCTTGGTTCAAGAAAGTAAAGAATTCAGGATAGTCCTAATTTGCACACTATTAGCAAATGTTTAAAGATGAAGAGAATACAATACAAGCGTTTAGCATTGATTTTGAATCACCTTTGTGTAACACTTTTTCATTAATCCACCATGGTTCCCACAACCCTAGTTGTGGAGGTTTTAGCCACTCATGATTGTAAGATTGTAATTAGCATTCATAGACAAACACATAATTAAATACTTACAATAGTAATTGGAAGAAAACCTGCTTGGAATATCAATGAACAAACTCAAGAACAACTGATAAAATCAAGTATTGATCCTAAGAGTTGCTCTCCAAAACATAATAATAATTCAAAAATAAAGATTCTTTCAAGGTAATCAAATGTCTACTAACTTCTCTCTATATTGTTCTACTAAAATAAAACATAAAAGGTATTTATACAGACATCAGAAATTTTTTCCTAAGCTAACAGGGAATTTTTCATAGCTAGTGCCGGCTTGACTCGCGACTAACCATACAACCTGTAACATGATTTTACGGTTCATACCTGCCTCTCATATTTCCCTTGGTTGCTGTAGATTTGACTAAGTGTTGGCAGTTGGTATGACTCGTACCATAGTCCTACAAGTCGTACAATCCACCCGTGGCTCGGCCCTCAAAACTTTGATATCCTCTGAAGTTTTCTACGAGTGTTGTGGTACACCTTGTACCTTCCTACTATGACTCATACATGCTTGCTGCATCTGGAGTTCTTCCAAGTCTTTAAGAATCACTTAAGCTCCTCACGGCTCATGTTATGGGTCGTAAGTAGATGTTACAATCCGTGGGTTCCACCCGTACCAAGAGACTGCCTTGTGCAATTTTTCTCTGAAGATTTCCACGACTCCAGTTATGGCTCTTACCATCTTGGTACAGCTCGTACTGAGATTCATACTCTGCCTTTTCCTTGTTTAAGCCTTCTGAGTTTTTCCTTGAGTCTCAGTGTGACTCATAAAATCAAGGTATGGCTCATACTAAATTGGTACTTGGCTGATTTTCTGCACACTTATGCATCTTTTGCATATTTTTTTCTCCAACACCTATTTTCCCTGAAAACAAAGTAAAAGAACCTCATATACATATAAACATACCTAAGTACAAGTTATTTTCTTAGTTTTAAGCATCGAAAGAGTTGTAAACTCACAGCACATCTATAGACCAAGTCTGACCAACTCTGGCTGCATGTCATTTTTCTTCTCCTTCTATGGTGCATTAGCCAACTGCTTGCCACTCCTCATACTGAAGTCATTGACCTATCAGGGGTTTGGATGTGTATCACTTGGTAAACCTCCTTGAGGTCTTTTATGCTGAGCAGCTTCCAATTGACCCATCTGCTTCTCTAAGTTCTGGTGGCCAGCTGCTAATTCTTTATGTTTAAGGCCATCCTTGCCTGATCGGCTGCTATTTGGTTCTGGTTGGCCATGATTTTCTGCAACATCACCTCAATGTTACTATTGTTGGATTGGACACTATTTTGCCTGGTCTGTTGCTGGTACTATTATTACCGAGGTTGTTGGTAGCTTTGACTCTGATTACCACCCCAAGTGAAATTCAAGTAATTATGTCAGTTCCTATTGTAGGTGTTCCCATAATTCTAATTTTCTCTCTGAACATTCCGCACAAAGTTAACTAACTCTGGATTAGCCCTGTAAGAGTCTTCACTGTGCCTATTATTTCCACAAATCTCACACTAGCTAGGAGCTGGTTGAACTGCATTAATCCGTTCCTATGGCTGTGTATTACTCAGTTTGCTCAACTGAGTCATCATGTGGTGCTGGAGTAAATCCAACTGGACTGCCAATGCATTGAAACTATCGACTTTAATAAAATCGGACGCTCTCTTACCTGCCCCTCTAGATGACTCATTGTGCCACTGGATTCCCTTGTGCAATCCTATTTAGAAAAGTGTACATGTTAAACCCAGGGAACCCAAGGATCAGAGCTGGGAGTCAAATGGAAAAAAATATGGAAAATGTTGTAGCAGTGCAGAACGAGCCGTTAGACGACTCGTGAGGAAACCCCATGAGTCGTCAGGTGGCTCGTGGGAAAGTTGGACTGAGTTGAGGAGTTGAGGTCCCTAAGGGCGTGGGAACGACTCGTGTCAGCCACCACGAGTCGTCAGGTCTCCATTAGGGTGAGGTTAAGGGTTACCCAGGAGGTTTGACTAGTGTACCTAACGAATGACATCCCACGAGTCATGGTTTGTCCAAACAACTCGTGAGGAGGGTCGTGAGCAAGCCAAGGGAATTTAATTAAAAATGAGGCAGTGTACTTGACGGAAGGTGACCACGACTCGTGGCCTCTTGTGATGAGTCGTTGGGTCACCCGTTGTGAGCTCAGTTGACCTGGTGTCCAGTGTATTTGACGGGCGACCCGATGAGTCATTGCCCATCCTGACGAGTCGTCGTTCACCCGTTAGGGTCACCTGGTAGTTATTTATTGTGAATTAGTAAGGGCCTTCTCATAATTTCCTATGCTCCGAAGACCTAAACTACGTCATTTTGAGGTCGGGACAGGATCTATTAAGGGGAAATCATCCATGATAAACCTCATTTGATACTAGTAAGAGTAGAGTGGAAAAGAGGAAAGGGACTCAAGTGTGCACCTTCAAGTTCTTCAAGTCTCCATCTAGGGCTTTTCAAGGGAGTTAGAAATCAAGGAGTTCCAAGTATGTGGGGTTTTGAATGGGTAGTTTAGTCCCTACCCATGCCCAAATTCTCCCTAATTCTATGTTAAAAGTTACCAATTCTTGATGGTTCATAATCCCAATGCATGTTTCCTCAAAAATTGATATGAACATGTTGTAGTATGTCTAAAATCATAGGTTTGAATTATTGGGTTGTTTCTTTAACATTTGATGATTTAATCCCTAAAAGCACATGTACCCTAAATCATGGGGTTATTTTTGTGAAAATCATGATTATGGTGGTTTCTAATGCATGATATGAACTTTTGAATTTTAAGCATATTTTCAATTACTCATGTTATTATGATCATGTTTTTCATAAATTTAAGCATTTCAAGTATGATTGAAATTATGGGCAATGCCCACATGTCGCTTATGATTCATGAACTATGATTTTGGCTGAACCAAGGGCCCCATTTCCATGGCTAGTATCACGAATTCTCAAGAATGTTATGATTATGACAATTTAACTATCCATGCATGTCATGTATGAATTTTATGAGCACGTTGCATGTTTTGGGAGTGGTACTTAACACCGAGTAGGTTCGGGGCCTAGGTTATGCCTCGAATCTCAGAACTACATGCCACCGTAGGTTATGTCTAGGACTGCCTCCGTGTCTATCCCCTATTCCCTATGGGGTCTTCATGAGTGATATCACACCTTTCATGGTTCATACCCTTGGTAAGGTACGGACGACCTCCCGACTAGGCTTACAAGTCGGGCTCCATGTGTGCTCGTATGGGGTATGTCGGTATAGAAATCTCCCATTGTTCCTCATGGTTTTAATGCATATATGATTGGGTTCTTTGGCTCAAGTTACATTTTTATAAAAAAAATTTCTCTCATTTTGTGACTATGACAGGTTTGCGGATATTTTGGAAAATCTTGAGCCTTACGATATACTTATGATTTCAGTTTTTATGATCATGATGTCCCCACTCCTATAACTTTGATGTTTTTAAACATTGTCTTGCATACCTTACATACTTAGTACCTTCCAAGTACTGACCCACATATTTTCAGGATCCGGTTCACAGGCTCAGCATTATTCCTAGCTCGCACTCAGCTCTGCTTTCAGCCTTCAGTGGTGAGTCCTCATGATTTGAGGGCTTCTTGTTCGGACTTTAATTACCCTTTTTTTCAGAATGTTGGGGTTAGTTGGGGTCTTGTCCCTTCAACCCGTCTACTATGATTAGAGGCTTTCAGACCTATGTGTAGTATTCAATCGTTGATGTTTGGATCTTGTATTGTTGTTTCTTACAACTCTTGTTACGATTTTCAGCTAGTGCATGATTTTTACATTATGCCTTCTGCCTTATGTGAATGAATTAGATATATGCTCATGCCATGGGTTGACTTGGAGTCTTCCGGGGCTCCTTTCCCATGTCTACAATCCGGGTGTACTCTGGGGTCGTGACAAACTTGGTATCAGAGCCATAGGTTCAGATATGTCCTAGGGAGTCTAAAAGCTGCGTTAGGTAGAGTATTTTTCATCGGTGTGAAGCACTCCACACTTATGACGAAGAGTCTACTAAACGTTTTAGGAAATATCCCCTTCTTTCATGATCTATGTCATGCGGTGAAAACCTTTCCATCCTTCTAGTTCATGTGTTTCGCGATTGCATAAAATTATGGCTCCCAGGAGGATGAATGGAAGGAGGAACAGAAATGATGAAGGCCACGAGGGTGTCCATGATAATGGGCGTCAACAAGCCCCACCTGTTCAGGAGCCCCAAGCACTAGAGCCAACTTCCCACGCCGATTTTCGAGCGGCTATTCAAATGTTGGTGCAGGCCTTGACTGCTCAGGTCAACCAGTAGGCTGTTGCACATGTCCACAGAACGGAAATGCAGCGGTAGCGCGGATCAGGGACTTTCTAAGGATGAACCCTCCCGAGTTCACAGGGGCAAAAGTGGATGAGGATCCACACGAGTTCATTGAAGGGATCTTGAAGGTCACTCAAGTTAGGGGAGTGACGAATGAGGAGTGTGTTGATTTGGCCTCTTATCAGCTTAAGGAGGTCGCCTATATTTGGTTCAAGCAATGGAAGGACAGCCGAGCAGCGAAAGAAGGCCCTATCAGCTGGGACGAGTTCCACATGGCCTTTCTCAACAGGTTTTTCCCTCGGGGGATGAGGGAATTGAAAGCAACTGAGTTTGTTAATCTCAAATAGGGAAAAATGATGGTGTTAGAATATTTACTTGAGTTCACTCGCCTGTCAAAGTACTCCCCTGAGCTAGTGATGGACTAGAGGCGCGGGTGAGAAGATTCATGCAGGGAGTAGCCGAGTATCTGGACAAGGACTGCAGGACATCCATGCTTCATCAGGATATGGACTACCCAAGGATAGTCCTTTATGCCCAGCAGATGGAGGCAGCTCATATGAGGTAGAGAGAGGCAGAGAGAGGCCAAGAGGACTAGAACTGATAGCTACAGGTCCTCCTAGTCGAGGCCAAGAGGTGGGCCTCACCAGCAGTCCCAGCACAAGTCTATTACACTAGCACCATCTTCGTCCAATACTCCATCCAGGCCATAAGACGGTCAGAGGAGCAGGGTCTCAGGTTCGAGGAGTCAAAATAGCATGCACATAGAGCGCACATTCCCATCTTCTGCTAATTGTGGCAAAAATCACCCAAGGAAATGTTTGGTGGGCTTAGACGCTTGTTTCGGGTGTGGAAAACCCAAACACAGGCTCAGGGATTGCCCCGCAGCTAGGTTAAGGGGTAGTAGAACCCGCACTTCAGCAGCCAGTTCAGAAGTTCCAGTGGCATGTCAGACTCAGTAGGGTGCTTCGACTGGTTCAGCTGGCGGCCAGCGCCAAAATCAGTTTTATGCACTTGGTTCTCGATAGGAGTAGGATGCTTCTCGCGATGTGGTTATGGGTATGTTACGGGTCTTTCATATTGATGTTTATGCTTTATTATATTTGGGAGCTACACTATCTTTTGTGACACCTTACATTGATAGTCACTTTGGAGTCAGTTCTGAAATCTTGTCCGAACCATTTTTTGTATCTACTCTAGTTGGTGATTCTGTCGTAGCGAGACGGGTATATAAAGGTTTCCTCATTACCATATTGCATAAGGTTACCTCCAAAGACTTAGTAGAATTTTCTATGACCAATTTTGACATTATTTTGGGCATGGACTGGTTGTTTGCATGTTATGCTTCTATTAGCTGTAGAATTCAATCGGTGGAGCTCCGGTTTTCAGGTGAACCAGTTTTAGAATGGAGAGGTAGTTTAGCGGTACATGTAGGCCGCTTTATCTCCTATCTCAAGGCCCAGAAAATGATTTCTAAGCGTTGTATTTACCATTTGGTTAGGGTTAAGGATGCCACATCCAAGACCCCGACTATTCAGTCAGTCCCCATGGTATGTGAGTATCCCGAGGTATTCCCAGGTGCCCCTACCGAGAGGGAGATTGATTTTGAGATTGATCTTCTACTCGACACGCAGCCCATATTGATTCCTCCCTACTGAATGGCCCCAGCCGAGCTAAAAGAGTTAAAGGAGCAGTTGAAGGATTTGCTAGATAATGGTTTCATTAAACAGAGTAAATCCGCATGGGGTTCCCCACTGTTGTTTGTCCGAAAGAAAACGGTTCCCTACGGATGTGTATTGACTATAGGAAGTTGAACAAGGTCACCATCAAGAATAGGTACCCTTTACCCAGGATTGATGACCTGTTTGATCAGCTTCAGAGTGCCAAATATTTCTCCAAGATAGACCTTAGGTTTGGGTATCACCAGCTCATGGTTTGGGAGAGCGACATCCCGAAAACTGCTTTCAAGACCCTGTATGGCCATTATGAATTCATTGTTATGTCTTTTGGACTAACCAATGCCCCTGCAGCTTTTATGTATCTGATGAACAGGGTATTCAAGGCATAGCTGGACAGGTTCGTGATAGTGTTCATTGACGACATATTAATATACTCTGGGAGCGAGGAGGATCATGTCACACATCTGAGGGTAGCAATCCAGACCCTCAAGGATAATCAGCTATACGCCAAGTTCAATGTGAGTTTTGGCTGAATTCAGTTGCATTCTTCAGACATGTAGTGTCAAGTGAAGGTATAAGGGTGGACTCCCAGAAAATAGAGGCAATAAAGAACTGGCCCAGACCGGTAAGCCCTTCAGAGATCAGGAGCTTTTTAGGCTTATCAAGTTACTATCGGAGGTTCGTAGAAGGTTTCTCATCCATTGCAGCCCCATTGACTACATTGACTCAGAAAAATGTGAAGTTTCAATGGTCGGAGGCTTGTGAGAAGAGCTTCCAGGAATTGAAGGCCAGACTCACTTCGGCACCGGTGTTGACTTTATCGGAGAGCTCCGATGGTTTTGTTGTATACTGTGATGCTTCGAGAGTCATACTGGGGTGTGTACTGATGCAGCACAGAAAATTTATAGCATATTCTTCCAGACAACTGAAAACTCATAAGAAGAATTACCCGACCCATGACCTTGAGTTGGCCGCGGTGGTGTTTTCTTTGAAGATATGGCGACACTACTTGTATGGGGTACATGTAGATGTATTCACTGACCACAAAAGCTTACAATACGTGTTCACACAGAAGGATCTCAATCTTCGGCAATGAAGGTGGTTGGAGCTACTTAAGGACTATGACATGAGTGTCCTTTACCACCCCGGTAAGGCCAACGTGGTAGCGGATGCCCTTAGTAGACTCTCTATGGAAAGTGTGTCGCATGTGAGTGAAGACAAGAGGGATCTGGTGAAGGAGGTGCATCGACTTGCATGGTTGGGGGTTAGGTTGGTTGGCAGCAGATGGTGGTGTAGTTGTTTAGAACGGATCAGAGTCGTCCTTGGTGACAGAGATGAAGGGTAAGCAAGATGAATATCCAACATTGGTAAAGTTGAAAGAATCTATTAAAAATCATTAGGTAGAAGTCTTCTCCAAAGGAGGAGATGGTGTACTCCGGTACCAGGGTCGCTTATGTGTTCCAAATGTGGATGATTTGAGTAGCCGGATGTTGCATGAGGCTCATGGATCTAGATATTCTATCCATCCAGGTGCAACCAAAATGTATCATGCCTTGCGGGAAATCTATTGGTGGAATGGAATGAAGAGGGACAGTGCAGAATTTGTAGCCAAGTGTCCGAACTATCAACAAGTGAAAGTTGAGCACCAGAGACCGGGAGGTGTACTTCAGGATATCAGCATTCCTACATGGAAGTGGGCGAATGCAACAACAGCTAACCAGAAACATTCCCATAACAAGGAACCTATGCGGGCCGACAAGGCCACCATGCTGTCTAATCATCTGAAACTCAACACAGNGGTGTACTTCAGGATATCAGCATTCCTACATGGAAGTGGGATAAAATAAACATGGACTTCATAACAGTTTTTCCCCGCACTCATAGACAGTATAACTCCATTTGGGTTATGGTCGACAGGTTGACCAAGGCTGCTCATTTCTTCCCGGTCAAAACCACCGATTCAGCGGAAGATTATGCTAAGTTATACATTCAAGAGCTAGTTAGATTTCCTGGAGTGCCCTTGTTCATAATATCATATAGAGGTACCCAGTTCACCTCCCAGTTCTGGAGATCTTTTCGAAAGGGACTTGGTACCCAGGTTAAGCTTAGCACGGCATTTCATCTGCACACAGACGGTAAGGCAGCGCGGAATATCCATACTCTTGAGGACATGTTGAGAGATTGTGTTATTGACTTCAAGGGTAGTTGGGACGAGCATTTACCTCTTATTGAGTTTGCCTACAACAATAGCTACCACTCCAGTATTCGTCATTTCTATGTTGTATGTATTGAGTTGGTCCAGTATAAGCCATATCGGCTCCATTTCTGATTTTTTCTAAGCTTTATTGATTTTACCCTGGTGTGGTACACTGGCTGGAGGTCTTGTTATTTTACTCCGGTGTGGTACACCGGCTGGACGGAGTTTACCCCGATATGGTACACCGGCTGGAGGCATTTTTATTTTTACCCCGGTATGGTACACCGGCTGGAGGCATTTTTATTTTTACCCCAGTGTGGTACACTGGCTGGAAGGATTGTATACATATTTTATGGTCAGCTATCTATTGGCATGTCAGTTATAGTCTTTGTTGTGCACTAGATGGTTGCATTTACGCTTCAATAATGAGTTATTGTCAGGTTTTTGTTTTAAGAATTTTGGGTTGTTACTATTCCTTATTTCTGGCCTAGTTATCATTTTTATCTTACATGTTTACAGTTTTCAGCCTTACATACTAGTACATTTTATTCGTACTGACATCCCTTCATCTTGGGACCCTTCCTCCAATCGTGCTGCAGGTACAGGCCGAGGCTCAGATCATCGGACGTAGTAGGAGCCAGACTTTAGCAGAATAGTGGTATGCTCCTCTCTTCCAGGATCCATGTCCTATTTTGGACTATTTTAAGTTTTGTATACAACATGGGTAGGCCGGGGCCCTGTCTCGTGAATTTGAGTTTGTTTACTCTGTAGAGGCTGATGTGGACTAGTTTGTGTAGTAGTGTGGGTTATGTAGTCATATCGATTTATCATTACCTTGCTTAGCTTTATTGTAGCCTTGTCGGCTTTCCAGGTTGCATATTTATAATTTTCAAGGCATTATTGGCCTAGTATTTATCTTGGTTGGTTGTGACAAGTGTTTTGGTCAGCCTTAGTGTTACATTTATAGATGCTATATAGTCGGCTTCTCGATCGACCATGAATCTAAGTGCCAATTGCACCCTACCCTAGTTCTGGGGCGTGACAGACTTGGTATCAGAGCAAAGTCGTGTCCTATGGAGTCCACAAAGCCGTGTCTAGTAGAGTCTTGCTTATGGGTATGTTGTGCACCATACTTATAATCAGGAGGCTACAGGACATTTAGGAATTGTTTCACATCTTTTACTAATAGTTCATGCTATAGGTCGAGCTCATAAGTACTGTGATATCTAAATCGTTTTATTGTTTCAAGATATGCCTGTGACAAGGAAGATGACTACAAGGTTGATTGGCACAGCCATTGGGGAGGGTACTAGTCTCCCTCCAGTGGATCAGAGAGACAGGTCAGAGGCT